>JAOEGS010024164.1:0-28428 GCA_025447755.1 Corythornis vintsioides
CCTGCTCAGGCAGGGGGGTTGGACTAGATGATCTTCTAGGTCCCTTCCAACCCCTAACATTCTGTGATTCTGTGACAGGACTAGACTAAAAGGGGTTAAAGTCCACCAAAAAACCCCCACTGGAGATGAGGAAGGGCTGGTAAGGCTAGTGAAGCTCTGAAACAGACTGCTTGAGGAAGATGAGAAACTCACAGGCTGGAGATATGTAAGGCCAGTTAAAAACATCCCTTTGTGAAGACTTCTGTAGTTTACCCTTTGCTGGTGTGGTGAATGGATTCCATGGGTCCCTTGAGGATCTCTTCTAGCCTAATTTTTCAGAGATTCTTTGCTTAGATGGACATGTTGTGATTGACACTCGAATGATTAAATGGATCCCTACTCAGAGGTGAGTGGCAGAGCCTCTGATGGGGTATTTCCCTTTAAACCCACTGAAAGGTTGAATTCAAGCTTGGTGCTTGTTTCAGTTACTCCCTTTACTGCTTTCTGACTTAGAACCTGAAATGTTCATTTTCCTGGGAAGACATCACCAGTGTCCTTCCCAAGGGGCTCAGTTAAATTCAAAGTTCAATTTTCAAATTAGACTTTGTTTTGGATCTTTGAGTTTACATTTGAAAAGAGGGGACATTTCCCACATCTGGTCACTTTCTTTGAGATTACAAGATATAACTGTGAAGATACAAACTGCTGTAAAGTATGGAGCAGATATAATTTCTGTGTTAACTCTTCATCCTATCTGTTGCAAAGGTCTTGTTTCCTTTCCAATTTCTTTGCTGTCTTTTATTCTTCTCTTGTTTCTATTGGACATGGCTTTTACCCATCTCTCTTCTGTTGGATTCTCTCATTCCACAAAGTCTCTAGTGGCTTTCCTGCAACATTTCTGTTTGTTGCTGGACCCTGTTTCCTTCATCCATTCCCATTCCTTCCTGTGGCTAACATTTCCTAGCCTGTTATGTGCCATTCTTATCTCTATTAGTTATTATATAATCTAATGCTTTATATGGGAGATTATTTTATTTTGTATGTAATCTAGTCCAGATCTTGGAAAAAAAATTGTAATAATGTGTTAATAACTGTAATGTGTAGCAGATTACCCTGGCACAGAATGGTATCACTTAAATATAACCACAGAAGCACAAAATAGTTGAGTCTGGATGGGCCTCTGGAGATCATCTAGTCCAACCCCCAAAGATGTTCCATAAAATAGATTAATAAAACAGGATAATGGTAATGAACTGAGAACATAAATTCAGGGAAATTTTGTAATTCATAATGAGATAAAGTATTCTTTCATTTGGCATAATTTACAGTAGGTAAAATAAATAATAGAATCATAGAATCGTTAAGATTGGAAAAGACCTCCAAGATGATCAACTTCATCCTTTTACCCAATACCTCCATGACCATAAGGCCACATCCTGAAATGCCTCATATATGCGTTTTTTGAACACCTCCAGGGATGGTGATTTCACTACTTCCCTGAGCAGCCTGTTCCAGTGCTTAACTACTCCTTCAGTAAATAAATTATTCCTAATATCTAATCTGAACTTCCCCTGCTGCAGCTTGTGGCTACTTCCTCTTCTTCTGTCCGTGACAATTGCACAAATGAGCCAGCTCCCTCCATAGGCGCTTGCAGGAATGCACTGCTGACTGCAGCACCTCAGGATGAGACAGTTCCAGCAGCTCTTGTTTTAGCCGTGCACAGAAAATAGGGAAAGTCATTGACTCCTTCATTAAATACTTCAGCATCAACAAAACGAGACATACCTTAGGCACCCAACTGTCATTTGTTATGGCAGCTCAGAGAAATCTTCACCATCACCTTAAACTTTTCACAGCCCACCTGCTGTAACTCTGATTTATGTTACCATTGAGGCATACAAGTAAGCATGGGGATGGAATCTCTTTGGGAAATGTCCTGGAGGGGAAAGTGTGGATTTCTCTCAGTAGAGAATAGGAAAATAAGAAAAAAAAAAAAAAAAAAAAATTGGATATTGTGCATTTCCAACCAATCCATTGCCATCTGGGGCCATTAGTTAGGAGATCTCTGGGAATTGCCCTGGGTCATCTTGGTCAGCTGGCTAGTCCTGACAGCCACAGTTCAATGGTTCACAAATATCTGAGCCTTGAAAATGTTATAAAAATTAGGTACTTTCTCAGAGGAGGGTATCAATTAATCTTTGGACAATACATCCCTTCAGTCACAATGTGGACTAACTTAACTCTGCTATCACAGTGACAACATAGAAATGTGGTAACAGTTTCATAAAAAGAACTTATATTTTATAAACAGATGGGAGGATAGTGACTAAATTATTTGTTAAACTGTATTAGAAAGTGGGCTTGGCCCCAGCAGACCAGAGGTTAAAGCAACATAATTTATCAACATAAAAATTATTCACTTGCTAGCTTGGAGTGACTAACTCATCTTAATTTGTTGGCTTGTTTGTTGGGTTTTTTTTCCCCATCTATTTTTTCCTCCTCCTTAATATGTTTTCTGTAAGATCTTTACCAGGAAGGACATAATACAGCCCACTACAATAGTTTCCAAAAAGCTTTAACAGCACCCCGTGGTAGTTTTGCAGTTGAGAGGACAAATAAACTTATGTTAGATGCATCAGGTGCAGGCAGGAAACAAGGGGTTTAAAAACTTAAGTGTTCTATAACATTACATCCTGTAGCTGGGAATTTATGCATTTTTGACAGCTGGATCTCCATAGAAATCAGTATAGACTAAGACTGCAGCTATTCTAAGAACTTAAAATAAAGGATGCCGGAAGATACTACATCTGGAGGAAATCAGTCCAATTTTGAACAATTCATACCCTTCACTTCTTGTCTTCTACTCATACTGCCTGTACTAACTTAATTGGGCATTAACAGAGATAGCAGAAAAATGTGCCCAGTTAGGCAAGAGAGAGTCATGGGCCCAGGGATGTGCAAGAAAGAAGTAGCTTGTGTTCAGTCCTGTTTCCATCTGATTCGGGACGTGGGCAGTAAAACCAATAGAGATCATCTGAAAGGCTTTATAACAAAAGTAAAAAAGTAACAAACATAAGCACAAGACTTGTTTGTTAAATTCAGTTTTCTAGTATTTGCATTTGGGAAGCTCCCTCAGTTGGCATTCTCAACTCTACCAGCTCAAGGTACAGGTGGTCTTACTATAAAGATAAGTATTGTGCAATGTCCAACTGCTTTTTTGTACCAGCCCATTTCTGCTTCTTTGTCTAAGCCGCTCACCTGAGAACTCTCTCTTGTGCAGAGGTTTCAGAAAGCTCTTTACAGAGCCTTCTTTTGAACATTTTCTGCTTGAAAAAGTGTGGTGGCATTTGCCATCACTCCTGTCATAGAGAATAACTCAGACTCTCTTTAGAGCCACAAGTGATTGTTCAGAACTGAGTAAGCTTTCAGCATGGCAATAGTAACATTTGGGGTTTTTTTCTTCTGGAAAGTTGGCAGAGAGCTTCTCTTCTCCCCCGGCAATGTGCCTTTATAAAGAAGAGGCCAAATCAAGTAACTGGATATTATATTATGCCTTAGTAAGTCCAATGTTCTCAAATTATTCTCATCTGCAAATCTGGGCTAAGTTCAAGCAGTATTCCCAATTAGGATATTTTTTTTTTTTTCAATTTTTTTTTTGTGGGAAGCTACACTTACTTTATATCGAACTTCTATTTTGCAGACTTTGGGGAATACACTTGCTTTTCTACAGGTTAGGAAATCAGCATCACCAGCATCACAGAAAAACTGAGCGTGTCTCATTATTGAGAAGGTAAAATTTTGTAGAAAGCCTGTCACATTTCCATCTCTAAGCAACATGAAAGCACAACAGAGCGAGTAGGAACTGATCTAACTCTCCATACTGGACAGAAAGCTCACCTGCACCAGAAGGTTTAACTCTGTGCAGATATGAGTTCTTCTGGAAGCTGGAATAGAAGTGGTTCCCCGGCCAGGGAAATACCAAAGATGTTAAATTATAGAGATTACACAAAGAGGATTCTGTTGAATAAAGCAAGAGGAATGTAAGCTCATGGCCTGTCTTGCTGACTTGTAGGTATTTCAGTAATGATACCTTAAAATCCCAACCTGCATGTCAGGTTAAAAAGAGAGGCTAAAACTCCATCTTTTAAAAATATTTCTATTTTACAAGTTGTCCTCTTCCATGCATTCTCACAAGCATATGCTTGGCCTCTTCTGCTCTAGTAAAATTACCACACATTTTTGTCCTCATACAGTTAGTAACTGTACCTGTTAACAGAGGCTAAAATTTTTACACCAGGTGTACCCACGAAGGATCTGTGCACACTAACAAACACAGCCTCAGTCACAACACTGAAGTGACATAAAATCATAGAACCAGAGAATAGTAGGGGTTGAAATAGCCTCCTGGAGATCATCAAGTCTAACCTCCTTGCCAGAGCAGGATCACTCAGGGTATCACTCAGGTATGCATCCAGATGGGTTTTGAAAGGCACTATGGTATCGTCCCTGTGCTTCTTGGTGCCTTTGGTGCTTCTTCTGGGCCGGGACTACTGCCACTAAGTGAGCTGATATAACACCCAACTGAAGCTGAATCATGTGGCAGGCAGTTCTGAATTTTCACCAAAAAAAAGATCATAAAGGTGACTATTTTATTATTTTTAAGTAATCAACATGGACAGAGTAACAATAATTATGTCACAAACAGGCATAGCCTATTGTAACCACGTGTTAACACTTAACATGAATATAACAGAAATTAGAAGTATGTTAACATTATTCATTTTCAGACAATGAACAAAAGTGTACAGTAAGGTCAGCATTAATCTATTAAGAATGCTACAAACCAGCCAGCCAGTGTCCTTCAAAAGCAGAATGCTTGCTGTAAGACAGGCCGGAATGACTGTTGTCGGTCCCTTCAGGCAGCTACATTCTCAGGCTGCTTATGGCCCCTGCCTATTCTCCCATCTCTGCATGTAGTTCTGGTATTCCTCTTTGTTTTTCAGGGGTACAAAAGAATCACTGCCTGCTAGAAGAAAGAGCCACAGTGCCAAGGGCCAGCCCTCACACTCTGTATGAATAATACATAGGTGCAGCCTGGGAACTCAAGGGAGTTAAAGCTGGCTCCCTTGACAGCGTGTGATACTTGCCAGTATCTGCTATTCAGCAATTTCCCACCCTCCCCTAACTCCTAGCTCCATGGAGAGGACACACTTTTGGAGCTGTACCGCTTTCAAAATGCTTTTTTGATGTATCACTCTAACAGGAATTGTGTAACAAAAAGTAAAAATTTTGCTTTTGTAGAAAAGGGGTTCTTTAAATACACCCCTTCCCTCTCCTAGTCCTTATACCGTACCTTCCTCTTTTTCAGAACATTTACTAATGCATGAACTTAACCACCTGCCTCTTAATAGAAGTACCAAAGTGACACTACAAGAGACTAACTTGCATTTGGTATCGTGGTCCTGGCTTCTCTTGGTCTGAACAACACAGAACATTTTCATAATCACAGAGAGAGATACACCCTCAAAAATAAAACCCCCCAGTCATTTTAGAACCAGACCAGAGGACATCAGTGTGAAGAAGGCAGTAATCTCCAGCATTCTTCCCATCAGGACTCCTCCTAGGGTGCCATCTGCCATGTCATTTTCACTGCAGAGACAAGAGAAGACATCATTTTATCTATTGTGGATTTTAAAAGTTTTGATAGAGAAGGAAAAAAAGCCTACAGATTGCTCAAGCGGGTTGTCTTTTTCTCCCAAACCCATTTACTACATCTCCCCCTACTCCTTCTCATCCACTTTTCTGGGAAAACAAAAAGAAAAAACAAAGCACACACACACAAAACCAAAACAAAAAACAAACACACCCCCCTACCCCCCCAAAAAAAAGGAAAAAAAAGAAACACCAGTCCAGAAAAGTGTGTGTCTGATTAGTTCTGTAGTGGGTTCAGTAATGCTTTTGGACACAACTGTTCTAAGCTGATGTTTCCCATAGATAACTAATTTTAATCATATTTTTATTAATTACAGCAAAGCAAATCTCTTAGCCAATACTGTAGATTTGTGCTGTCAGGCCAAGTTTGGACATTCTCAGAAACAATGCAGTATGCACCAGATGAGCAATAACACAGCAGCTGACTGCTTGCATTCCTCTTCTGGCCATCAATCTTAAACAGTCCAGAAGAAGTTAAAACTTCATGCCAAAATAAGGCCATGGTTTACAAAAGAACAACTTCTGCAGCCATACTGCTTTAAGATACTCATTTGCATGCCCTGCTCTGCAAGCCCTGCAGGTTTGTGGGATGGTGAATTTGGTTAGGAAATGTAGAGCAAGAGCACAAGGATTAAGCCAGAACTACTCTAGTAGTATCCTGTTATGACACCACAGTCTTAACAAAACTCTACGCTGCCTTATTCCCACAAGTGACACACCGGTGTAGTTGTCCTGCCGACTGGTCCCTCTTCTGTCCTATGCTTCCCAGAGTGTGGCAACTCTGAACTGTCCCGATAGTCTCGGCCTTTGGAGTTCTGCATGTCCAGCACTGCCCGGCTCTTTGAGGGAAGGGGTGGCTTGTTGTGCTGTCCCTGGGTGCTTGGGCTGACTTCGGATCTCAAGGGCTTAACGAGTTTTTTGAGCGGTGCTGAGTTTTCTAATGATGTCATCTTTGGTTTGCCTTGAGTCTTTTCACCTGTATTCTTTTCTTCAGATTGGCCAGAGCAGGTATAGGATCGAAACTGCTGCGTGGGGACCAGGAAAGGTGGTGATGGTTGTTTGCCAGAGGTCTTGCTGATGTCAGGCTCGGGTAACTTTGTGAGATGACAGCTCTGATCAGGAAGTGGCAGCTGCTCTTTTCGTAAGGCCTTGGGGTAGTCCTGCTCTTTCTTCAATACCACCTTGCCCATAGAGCCCATGGAACCATACAGGGGGTTATCAAACATCTCAGGCTTTTGCTGTCCCTCCTCCTGAAGCAAAGGGTCTGCTGTGGTTTTCCCCAGTTCAGGTGGCCTACAGTCATTAAAGCAGTGCAAAAAGGAGACTTATAAGGAGCAGGCAAGATAATATTTAAAGAGAAAATCAGTAGGAAATGAGCATTGAATAAATTAAACTGACTGTCCCAAGAGGTAAAAGGATAACAGTTAAACCTGGGTGGGGAAGAGAACAGAATTCAATTGTTTTTTACTATGTTTAATCATTATTAACATCACAGCTGAGAGCAGATAAGCACAGTACTGTGTAAACTCTCTGATGGACTATAGTCTTACCAGAGTGATACTTGGCTTCTCTTCAAACAGAGGTAAGATACTGAGCTAAACTGTGCCAAGTGCTCTGATGGCTCTGCAGCATGCAATAATTTAAGTATTAATAAGAATCTTCAGATCTGGCAAAGAGAATTGAAATGGCTGTCTGGATGGTTAGTGCTTACATCTCACAGTAGCATTTTACAACTAGATCAATCACCTCTTGCTACCAATGCCACATGGTATTCCTAGGAAAGGGACAAAACTCCTTCATGCATCCAAATGCACAATAAGCATTTTGATACTTAAAAGATCAGCCACAATATCACTGAAGAAAGAGGAATGGGGTACATGTTTTTTGGGTGCCTTTAAATGAGTTGTGTTCCTTGCTTCAAGTTATTTTCCAAAAGTGAGTACATGAAAGCACAAAGAGCTAAGAGCATGATGAAGCACTGTCAGGTACACAACAGAATGAGGCAGTGATTGCTGCTCTGAATTCTGCAGCTTCTGGCTTATAGAGCATCAAATAGTTCAGACTCAGAAAGCAGCTGTCACTATGAAAAAGGGGTCTTGAATGAGGACACTGATTGCCTACACACACTAGGGTGAAGTAGCCTCATCACTTTATTGTTGGGTAGGATATTTTCAATTGCTGGATGCAAATTCTACACCAAGACTTCTGATAGGTGCAGTGTGTGGATGTCAACTTCTATAGCAAGCTGGACATTGTATAATAGAGTAAGTAGAAATTTGCTTAAAGTCCTTCACATATGACATGTGAAGGAGCTCTCCTTCCCATCCAGTATAAAGACCTATGCTACACTTTTCTACTTTATTATTGCCATAGTCTTCTCTACTCTTGGTGGAGAATAAAACTTATACAGATTTTTGTCTTTCCTTTCACAAAAGTCTGAGAAACTACTTACTACAAGTAGTCTACAAGTCTGAGAAAAACTTACTACACTAATTTTCTTTGAGTATGTTACATTTGCACTTGTGACCTTCACTTAACTTTTTGTAGTTCTGGAGATAAAAGACAATGTACAAGACTGAATGTTCTGCACCTTGAGCTCTGTACAGATAGTGAAACAGTGACCGTGCAGCATGACAGGGGAGAGGGGTCTGGTCCCAGCACAAAACCCAAAGACTCACAGGTACTCTTGACTGCGACTACAAACACTTCTGTTTCCTGTAGGCTGGAGGGATGATTTTGGAGATAGAGGTGCCAAGGAGGGTGATGTGGAGGATGAATGACTCTGTCCCATTATGGATATAGTCTCTTTTGGCTGCTGGTCATAACTCCAGAGGGAGAGTGGCTGGTCTGGTGAAGGTATCTGCTTAAGTTGGCTGGTTGCAGAGGGTTGCTGGGAGAAAGCAGCCATCCCCAGGTAGTTGGGGTTGCTGATGTCTGTGAGAGTGGAGCTGCTGAAGAGAAGAAATGATTTTAGGAAGATACATGCACAAATACATTTATTTTCTGTGTCCTTGCAGGTACACAGGAGTTAGTGCCCACTGACTGCTTAGATTCAATACCACCTAGTTTTTCTTTTTTTCTTTCTTTTTTTTTTTCTTTTTTTTTTTTTTTTTTGTCACTTTTGCTTAAGAACCAGAGAATAAGTGGGAGGCCTGTTAGTGCCTCCCTCCCCTGGGGTCACCGGAGAGGAAGCAGCTGGGTCCAGGCCACCTCCCTAACCTCACATAGTTCCTCTGGCTATTCTTGGGCTGCAAAGAACACTCAGCTCCTGCAGCCACACACAGGGGCTGTTACAGGTTTCTGGTCCCAGCAGTTCAGCTGGCAGCTGCAACAGGACAGCTACAAGCAAGAGGCAAATCACAGCACTGGGCAGCATAGGAATATGCTGCTGGAACAGCAGGAGAGACATCTGGCCTGCTGAGATCTATCCAAAGAGACTGTCAGGTAGAAGGCAGGAAGCTTCCTGCAAAGAAATGCACGAGTGAAACTGGAGTGAAAGACCAGCCTTACTCAGAAGTGTCCTATGACTCTGGGAAAGGGAAGACAGGCAGTTTTGTGTGTGAACACGTGCCTCGGACACAGCACAGTTATGTCTGAGTCTGGGGTGCATGAGCTGTGGAAAATTACTGTGTGGTTTGGGCTAAAACAGGTAAACTTTGTGTGAAAAACAACTTAGCTAGGAGTTGTTAAGGATGACGCCTTCAGAGGCATAACTATGTAAATGGCGGCATTTTAGGCAAACCAATCAAGATAAAGATGAGTACGCGTGAACAGAAGTTAACAGCCAATCAACAAAAGGTAAAGGCACATGATCACATGCCTGGATTTGTTCTGGAGTATAAATAAGTTTGTTGCAGCCTAATAAAGTTGGAATTTAGCTTGCATCAAGCTGTCCCCGTCCCTTTCATCGCATCAGTTTTGAGCATAGCTTCCTACCCTGAGATGGCAGAGGTAAAGCAGCAAGATTACCGTAACATATCCTCCTTTCCTGGATTGTCTGGAGAAGAGGAGGCACTCCCCCAGGAGCGAGCAATGGCTGCTGCCTCTCTGGCCATCAGATGAGTAGATTTTGACTTTCTGTTCAAAATAAAAGTGTCCTTTTTAAGTGGGGTGCAGGGACCCAGTCTCACTAACATTCTCAGCTTTTGAAGCTTTGGACACAGAAGCATTGACCAGCCCAGATCAGAGCCACAAAGGCAGCTTCTCAGTGCTCACCATACCTATTAATATTGCTCCCACAGCAAGCCCAGCTTTATATTCATTGAGCCAATTTGTTTTCTGTGAACTGAATGACCCACTTGCCCTTTACCTGTTAGTCTGATCCCAGTCTTTGCTAGCCTCCAAGTTGCTGATGTTCTTTGCTTTCTGCCCAGCAATTTCATCACGTTCAATCTTGACAAAATCTGAAAGGAAAAAGAAGGCATAAGAGGGTGTTTTGGCAGCATCACAGTCTCATTTACTAAGTTTTCTGTTTTCTGTTTCTGCTTGTATTAAGGTATGTCTCTTCGTCATAATGACAGTGAGACGGTTTTGAACAGTTGTTGCTATTATGTTTTTAAGTGCCCACTAATACGTATCATGTTTTGTTGATATAGGAAAAAGTGTGTATCTTGAAATACAAAGATCACGATCCCCCAGATGTCATATACAGGTCATTTTATCATTCACAATAACAGTAAACCTTGTGAGGCTGCTTTTGTACTCTGAAAGAGAACAACAGGTAGCAAGGTGAAAGTAGGCAAAGCTGGTGATCTTTTGGTTGAGGAACTGCTTCTTGAGAGCCTCACATGCTCTTTGTAGATTTTCCCCAGGGTGACTGGAGCAGGGAGACCTTCAGCACCTTGTCAGATAGCCACTGCAAGTGCGAATAAGGTATTACCATTCAGTAAAATCAGTATCGGTGACAGACAGGGGGCTCTCTCAGTCTACCGAATTCACTCTAATGATAAAAAAGAAAAACCCAGATGGAATTGCCATGTCTTCTGAAAGAGTACACGTATAGTCCTGGGAACTAATGATATTCACACCTCCTTGCAGCCAGCATCAGAAACTCTTGCCTCTTTGGAACTAAAAGCACTGCAAAGATAATTTTCAGTTCCTCGACAGTTACCAGAAATCTTTTCAGATGGATATTGTAGAGCAAGCATTGCAGATATTATTTTGTTCCTTACCATACAGTTTCTCTCTCTGCTTTCCTTGTGATGTTTGTAACTTGATTTCACCTTGGAAGACCCCTGTTTTCTCACCATGGTGTGTCAGCACAGCATGGATAGGAACTAATGACTCTGTTGCTTCTATTCGTAGGGCAATGCAACCTTCCCCTAGAGGATGACAAGGTGACAATGAGCTTGGGACTGAAAAAAAGCACTGAATGTTGTTTCTTGTGTCAGTCATCTACTATCACTGTGCCAGCAGGGCTGAAATTACTGGAGAGGATCTGCTTTGGATCATAGTAAAGAGTATAATATTTTTTGAGAAATTAAGGACATTCATTTTACTTCTTCACATATGTGTGAAGTTTTTGGGCATTGGAGATACCTGCAGGCAACTACAGAGTTCTGAGCTTCCATTACTGGTAAGCAAAACATGAGCCTGTGGTTGCCATTTCAGGCTGCCATTCAGGATTTCAGCAAAGAGCCTTCTGTGGACAAGGACTGCAGGCTCTGGCTGGTTAGGATTTGGAAGAAAGCATCATTGAAAACATCTTTTCTGTAGTCAGGAGAAATGCATCAAGTAAGTGCAAGTGAAGCAGGATTTTTATGTTCTGAATAAACCCATTTAAACAGACCGACTCCCAATTTAATTCCTGTAATGTACTTTCTTTTTAAGCCACTGTTCTTTTAAGGCTGGTAAAGTTCACACAGATTGTTGCTTATAGTTCATTTTCCTCTAATCACCGTCACCTTACAAAATATTGCCCACAATATATATTTGTATGTATTGACTTCTAAATCAGAAGTCAGAGCTTCATAGATGTTCAGTCTATTAAAGTTACTTCTGTTTGCTCCCGCTCTTTCATCAGTTTAGAAAAATGGAAGTAGATTTGACTCATCCAGAACTTTAGAGCTAAGCACTTACCATAGGATTCATCACTGTCCGATGACTTAATGCTGATTAGGATGTGTTGATCCAGTAGGTATTCTGGGTCTGAAATAATTGGAGTCAGCTGCAAAGACAAGTGCACGTGGGTCAATACAATAGATGGTCTATGTGAATACAGATCTCCCTGTGCCTCAGTCCCAAATGAGCACATCTCATCTGTACAGACCCATGAGGTTATGATGTCACCCCCAGGATCAGCCTCTTTGATGATGTTTGGAGCTTTGTAGTAAAAGGCTATAGACTTTTAGAATCCCCCCACTGTTGCTCACAGCACAGCAGACAGTATTCTACAAATCAAGCACACTGGGCTGAGCTGCAGTTTTTAACTAGTGTGAACTGCAAATTGCTCCAGGAGGAAGTGATCTGGACCCTGACTACAGTATGTTCCCAAAAATCTGTTTGGCTGATGCTATAAGTGCTTATTTTCCCCAATCTTCCACTGTAAGGCACTCCTTCCGAAGTCAGCAGTTCTTTTTGGCTATTCAGAACGGTACTGTCATGCAGATTTGCTCCAGTTCCAAGAGCTCTGATTGTTCTTCAGACTCCCACCATGCCAGGAAATGGAGAATAGCTCCAATCTCAAAAGTCTGTACTTGTCTTTGACACTGACAAGCAGAACGCTACTTCTGGACACTGATAGTCTTAATGCTTAGAGAATACTTAAGTCAACTTTTCTCAAAAGTTCCAAGAAACCCCACTTTGTCTTACAGGGCAAAGAAACTCCAGCACAGCTGTTTTATCTTCCATCTAAAAATTACCAAAAAAAAAAAAAAAAAAAAGGACCTCCTTAAAAGACTTGTCAGCATAGCTATGTTCACTAAAAGGCTGAGAAAAAAAGTCACACTCCTGAGCGACATAATCAGGCCAGCAAATCCTGATACAAAATGGAAGTATATCGGCAAGAAAGTACTTTCCTGCTTATAACAACTCTGTTCATCATAAGCCCATCCTGCAGTCTTAGAGTCCCATTTGAGTGTAAACAAGACCTCAATCATGCTCCTGAAAGCAATGTTTGTATAAGCAAAAGACATAATGTTCTTATGGGAAGCAAGTGGAAGGCTTCTCTTCAATACGGATATGGAAACAGTCCCAGTTTACCTTTGGAAGAGCATCAATGAACTTTACCACAAGCTCCCCTTCATTTCCATCCTCATTTTCTCCTTCCTGGCTCTTCACAAAACCTGCAAAGTAATGAGAAAGGAGTTCACCAGAATAAAAGACATTTGACTACAAATGCTTTTCAGATGCTAAATCATCAAAAAGCCTACAATTAGTTTCTCACTTGGACACAAGATTTTGAAAGTATTAAGAAGCTTAAAGTCTCAGCTTTGGGTGAATGTTTGCACAGTAAATTTACAAGTGATTTTACTGAAGCGTTGTTAAATGGCTTTATTTTACAGTTAAACTTGGCACTGAAAACCTCAGTGCATACATGTACTGGAGGATAAGAACATGACAGCTCTTCCTACGCCACTCAAGATAGCACACTTTTGAAATTCTAATTTAAGATTCGTAATACAGTGTTTCCATAGAAATTTATGCAAATTTTGATACAGCCAAAAAAATAATCTTTTATGGAACTGTCTTTGAGACAGTGCTCTGCCATGCGATAATGTGCTGGAGCACTCAGCAAAGGCTGTTGCACTTACAGGAGCAGTGCTGCGATGGGGTGTTGCTTTAAGAAACCCGCAGTAAGGGCACAGGGGCTCACATTACATAAACAGCTGAGCCTCAGCCCTGCAGCAGGGGCCAGGGAGTAAAATCTGCAGCACTGGTGGGTACACAGTCCCATTTATGGAATCAAATCACTATTTTTCCTTTCACTTTAAGTTGATTCTCTGACTTACTCTTTTTTAAAACAGGGTAATTAAATTATTTTTATAAGTATAACGCTGATGCTTTCATTTGAAAGCACCTGATCATTTGTAGCAGACACAGTCAGAAACGTCATCAATAGCATGTTCGCTAAGTAGAGATTTTCTGGGTGATAAACAAGAATAACACATTTCTTTTCGAGAAAGAATTATCAGATTGCCAAACAAGATGGAAGAAATGGTGGAAGGCTACATGTCTGATTTCAGCTAAATGGCTGTGGGGTTTGGATTGGATTGCTGACAGTGTAGGACGATTTGTAAACTACACATCTCTAGGATATCTTTTTCTTTTGCACTGGAACAAGTGATCCACATAGCTATTTATTTAGACCAAAGCAAGAGGAAGGGGGACTAATCCAAACAAGCAAGAAACTTTGACAGAAATGATAAAGATGGGCAAACCCATACTTTCTAAGCAGCTAGAGTGAAACTCGATGTAGAACTTGGTCTGTGACTTGGTCTTCAGAGTAGCATAGCAGTGCAGGAACTCTATCTCCCCTTGGGAATCTGTGTACTTGGAGTCTAGGCGACAGAAAAGCAAAACAACGTCATTTTCAATAGGACATAGAGGATTTTTGAGTGGACTGTCTTAAAAATCAGCTTTTTCTTTCAACATATACAAAGCACTGCATTTTGTATCCAAAGGTGAAGATTGGCACACTTGCACTCAACCTGACTAACCGTTCTTTGAAACAAACTGTGAGGTGACTCCCACTTCAAAGGTGGCAAAGACAGGACTGTGGTCACTTGTCATGATGTCCATGGTGCAGCCTGCCAAGGGGAAAGGGAGGATAGTTACTGTGCTGTGTTCCTGCCCTGCTCATGTGAGATTGCTGTGATAGAAAAATTATTGAGTAATTTTCCAGAAAGCATAACTGTCGCTGTGGTAACTGCCTCTAGTCAAAGGTGTTTCTACATCATCTCATGTTAGAATATAGGAATGTAACTCTTTTGTCAAAATACATAAAGATTTGGTTAATGGACACAACTTTACCATATCATTTTGCAAGCAACTGTCAGAATTAGATTCACCCATTACAAAAAGCATTTGCAAGAGTCCTGGTCTCCTCTGCATCAGACACAGTTAATTAAAGCTCTAATATGCTAGGAAATCACATAAGAATACAGTGGTGCTACTTTAGGGCTACAGAGCAACTCATGGCCCAAGAGTAACAGTGAATGAGCAAGGTCTTGACCCAAGTTCAGGCTGAGGTGTAGTTAGCCCAGTCCACTGAACAGGGCAGTGTATAAAAGCAGATGCCAGACTTTCTAGAGGTGCTTATCTGACCACACACCTACATCAGATAAGAGCAGTTCACCTTATCCCCCAAGAGCCTTCTACAACCCTCTTCTCAACCCCATACCTGGGAAAACATCATCATCATACTCTGATGCTTGGTCTAACAAATAGTTGATTAAATTTAAAGACTTATTATCTGAGGCTTTTTTTAAACAGGCCTCATGGGCTTCCTCTCATGCGTTGCACTTTTGTGACACTGCTCAGCAAGAAAGGAAGCAGGCTGTAGGTACCACACGGTCCTTCTGGAATATGAAGAGATATGTTTGCAGCTCCAGTCTCTGCAGACTGGGCTGTGTACACAGGGTCTGCCCTGTTGGCACCATCAGGTAAGGAGCTCCTGCTGGTAACTGCACAGGAAAAGTGGTTGTTATGGCCAAAGAAATAACTGGTGTAAAGTAATCCTGCAACAATGGCTTAAAGCTGGACAGTGGCAGCTGTCTGTATGGCATTTTGCATATAAAAGAATAACAGAATTAATTCCTGCAAGGATTTAATGTGAAGTTTACAGGCAGAGAGATTTGGCTCCGTTCTGCCTGGTTTAATATCAGGTCCCTCTATGCAGAGTGCCTGGCAGGGCAGGGAGATCCTACAGACTCTGCTCTGAATCATTTCCGTTTCAGACTGAATGCTTTGCTATCTACAATCTGTTATCTACCCACCATAGGACTGACACACGACATGCACCATGGGGTATGATTTCCAGAGCACTCGATCACACCAGGATGGCAAATTGTACTTCATCTGCAAACCAAAGGAGAAGTGATGTCAAGAAGGGAAAGGACTACTGTGCAAAAGAACATGAAATTCACTCGAACAAGCACCGTATATTTATGTCAAAGCTTTTTGTTTGTTTTGACTCTTTCCAAAACACTATAAGGGCAGAAAATGCAGACATTGACTTAGGTCACTTTCTTCCGGAGGAATTGCTCTCTGTGCTCTGCTGTATACTTCTGAAGGGAAATAATTTTTCACATACCCCTGTAGCTTTCTGCTTGGTGTAAGCATACTTCTCCCGGGTACCTCTTTCGAAACGGTAGGTTGGAGCAAAAGTGATCTCTTCTTCCTCTAAACCAGAAACATAGCTCTGTTACATTTTGGCCCACTGAGAATCCCTCTGTGGGCAAGATAGCCACTGCTCTGTACACCCTGCCCCACATCGAGTCTGGCAGATTAAGTTACTGGAAATGAGAGAGGAGCCTGCCAGCAAACTCAGAATCTTACCGAACTGCAGAAACACCTTTTGGTCCTTTCTCTCTATGAGAAGCTGGTCAAAAGTCAGCAGCTCCGGATACTGCTGCTGCCTGATCTTCTGGATAATACTCTCTGCTTCCTGCCAACAGGGAAACAGCAGAGCTGCAGATGATGCAAAGTCTTCTTACAAATACTCCCTTCATTTGTGAGCCGGTGAGTGCTTCTGAATTGTTTCCCAAAGCCATACCCCCTGCCATTTCCCCAGCCTTCCCTGCACTGAAAGACCCTGGTCTTCACTGTGTGGCCAAGTATTTGTCTATAGAAACAGGAATCAAAATACCCACACGTGCCCTATGCAAATGCACACACAGATACACATCAACACCAGGCTTGCTGTTGTCTTCTGCCTACTGAAACCTACCCAGTATCTGTTACAGCTGGTCTGATTCAGAAAGCCTGTTCTCAGCCATTAAAAAGTAACCAAATAGAGCAGAAAGGCCATCTCTGGATCAAGCTTTTTAGGGAGAGATGCTCGCTCACAGAGGAAAGGAGAGTTGGGAGATGTGGGCAAGCAATTCTGCCAGAAGCCGCAAAGTGTGCCAAGCAGCATTCCTGGGTCCATTAATTCTTGGAGAGGGCAGAGGGGATTTCCTTACTTTCCCTCAACTGGTGTAACATTCATGCCCTGGAGATGCCTTCTGCCTTCCCTTTTTCTGCCACACTGCCCTAGATTAGAAAAAGATAGTGCTTCTATAGCAACACAGTATTTTGTCTTCCCAGGGATTCATGCAGAGTCCCTTACTGTTGGGGGCTGTTCCACACGGTAGTTCAAGTCTCCCAGCCAGAAAAGATGAGTAAAGCGATGAGTGATGTTAAACGGACTCAGTTTCTTATCTCCCAGTGTCAGGAAGCGCAGGATGTTCATGTAGTTCTGGTTGCGTCTGTCAAGACAAGATACATCTGCCTGACATACTAAATTGCCATGCAATTTCTAAATGCCTGGGTTGGCAGCTCCTGCTGCTTTACCAGGAGGGAACCAATCTGGCTCAGCACCTAGAGAAGAGCAGATCAGAAACAGAGGACTTGCCACCCCTGCCTTGCACTGCACCGCAGCAGACAGGCCTAGGCACCGTGATCAGTGTCTTCTGGTGAGCCAACCTACTTGATGCAACCAGTAACACACCATAGCTCTCATGCTGCAGCTGGTATTGTGTGTGGCCTGGGGACCTGGGGCCTGCTGTGGGGATGAGGCACTGGCATTTACAGCATCTCTGGGCTTCTCTTCCTTGGGTGTCAGACTGTTTCCACCTGAATTGAAAGTCTGGAAAGCTTCCTTAAAGCCACTTTTGTTGCCTCCTGGGGCTGTGCTTTTCTAAGCTGCATGTCCTAGAAACCCAGCATTAGATTGTTGCCTTCAGATTCCAGCAGCAAACACATAGCTAGATTTTGGCAGCTATTTCAGACTCTTGGGAAACCTTCCATAGAAGTTAACTCCATCAGTGTCAAAGACCCTGTGCAGAAAACCCACACCATTTGTTTTGTGGGTCCTGGACTGGGAAAGTCTGAAGCCAGACTCTTTAAAGGACTTTTAAAGTCCTCTTTAGTTTCAAAACCACTCCTTCCAACTGCTCCAACTCATCCCAGCATGAGCACAAATCTCCCACCAATGTTGTGATCTTTGCCTTCCAGACCTATGCTGCACAGAACTTGCCTAGACCATGGAAATTCAATTCATAGCTGGGTATAGAGATTTAGACACCATGGAGATATTTCTGTGCTACACGCCTACCTCTTGGAACTCCTGACAGCTTGCTCTGCCTAGCAGGATCTTTCTCAGCTGTGCCCCAGGGTGCACCACAGCTCCCGCAGCACTGCCTACAGTGAGGAGGCAGACCAAATCCTTCAGCACATTATTCTGGGATGGCAAAAGCCTTCCCACATCTCTCCACAACATTGTAGATCAGGGAAATCTTTTCCTCATGGGCTTGCATGATAAGTTGCACAAGTACGGTGTGAGACACTTACACTTGGTTCTGAAATAATTTTGCTGACCATTTTACCTGCACCCACGTGGGAAGGCCCTGTAATAGAAGTCCCTCATTTAAAAGGTGACACAGTGAGCAGCATCTCTAGCACAGGTTGCTCCCCCAGGAGACGTTTAACAATTTTTTTTTTATGGTCAGGAAAACATGTTTCTGACAGTCTGATGGGTTCTCCTTCCATACATGGCCCAGAGAATTTCACCCTGGGTCAACAACCATTTTTGAGAAAGGAGGATATATCTTACCTGTGTTTCTTTTCACTGCCCGAAGTCAAATGGCTGTTAACAAACCCAAAGGAGGTTCCATTAAACATGAATGACACCCCCACGGCTCCTTTATTACCTGGAAAAAGATAAGCCAAAAACATCAAGAAATCATTCCACCTCCAGGATGAGTCTAGCAAAGATAATAAAGCACCTAGCACATCTTAACTGAAGTGGAGGATGGAGAAGAAAAATAAGTTGACTTAATCAGCACAGAAAGAATTTGTACATACAGCACAGATTGTGGTAACAAATTTTCTAAAGATGCTAAAAAATATATTTTAAGGGAAAGAAGTGCAATTTCCCTATGAAACCCAGGAAAGAGCAATCCAATAGCCAGTCAAAGGTGTCTGCTGGGAATATAAATATATATATAGTCACTAAGTACACACACAAATAGATTTCCTCACTTACAGGGTAAGATATAATCAGTGCCAGTGGGGTATAACTATAGTACCACTAGTGTCACATAAATGTAGTCAAAGGAGCCTTGTGGAGAAAGAGCTGTTCCATTTCAAGGACAGTATTGGCAGAGACTGAACAGATCTCAGCTGTTTGGATAATATGGGGACAGTTCCTCACCCAGTGTGTTTGCGATGCCTGTCTTCACATTGTCTGTGCATATGTGGCTGATGCGGTTCTCATGTTCTGGCTTAGCCAGCACAACAATCCTGATGTTCCAGAGGGTATGGATTGCTATCTGCAAGGATAGGAAGGTTAGAGGTTAAATTTCTGCACATATCTGCGGAGCTGCACTATAGCTGCAGACTTCTGGACTCCTTCTGTAGTACTTCTCCTACACATATTTGATGCCCAGGATGTGCTTTCAATCATTTTAATCAAAGGTAGGAGGAAGGACCTAGCTATTTTCTAGTGCTATTTTCTAGTTAATAATTGGATTGCTTTGCATGCACAAAATACAGTTTCCTAATCACCATGAGAGTCATAAGTCCTGGTCTCCTGTGGCCTTCTAAATATGCTTAGATGTGTTTCTTGACATTGGTGAAACTCAGGAATGTCCAAATGTGGTCTTAATAAGGTTCAGTTTCTTTTATGATTGTGCCTATATGCTGGTACATCCTATGCTGAAAGTACAGTAGGCTACAGATGGCTCAGAAGGTTTTACAATCTCCTTCTTTAAGAAGGTCAAACTATCACAACCACTTGACTCAGGTGCTCACCATTTGCCCCTTGCTCCCAGACTGACAGAGAAGCTTCATGGCAACATCCTTGCTTTGTTGGCATGGGGACATCTCTGTCCATAGCAGTATGTCCTTCTAGCCAGCTCCACAGGAGGATCTCATGGAGTCCACAATTCAGTTCACTCTCCCTCATACAAATGCAGTGACGATAAAGGGAGGGAAGTGGAGGATGTGTAGGAAAAATGCCTTATTCCTACATATTTTTATTTCAACATGTACTCTCCTCATATGCCTAGTAATGTGCAATAGCTGGAATAACTCCTCACCACTTTGAAGCTAATACTGGTGATTTCCTGTAGGGATTGTCTCAAGGTTTCCAGCCATTCCTTCTCCCCTTGGGCATCCTCCTGGGTGCCAATCACATAGATGTCATGAGGAATGTAGTCAGCAGTGTCATCACGGGTCTTCCCCTGCCCCTTGGAGAGAAACCAGGAGGTGATCTTCTTTGGGGGAGGTGCAGCACCTTTAGTTAACAAATCAAACACCAATCAGAATATGTTCTGTCGAACACAGAATACAGAGAGCCCATGGGGACAGAAATAACAGGCTTCACATTCACTCTGTCCTGTATCAATTTCACATCAGCCAGGGCACACTATTCTAACATGACAAAGATGTTAATCCAGCCTGACTCTGTTTTGACAATCTTCCTGTTTCATTAGCTTACCAAGGCCAAGGCCAGACAAGTGCAAAATCAGGGAGCTGTATTTCTGGCCTACCACAGCCTTTACCTTACCACTTAAGTATGACTGAGCACATGCAGCTCAGTTTATAGCAGTTGAACAAGGCGTTTTTTCCCCAAGTGGGAAAAATTAATTCCCCTGTCCCATTCTCTAAAAAGCACAGATACTCAGCTCTTTTCCCAGGCTGGACATGAGCAGTCCCTAGTCAGGTTCAGAAGCAGCTGATGTGCAGTTATTGGAATTGCTCCTCCCCTTCCTTCAAGGTTTAGGACAGAGCACTGCTGCACCAGCTTTATGACAGACACATTTTCCTGTCATTGGAGGAATCCTTAAGTAGCCATCAATGTCAGCTTTATGGTTCTTGACTGGAACCATTAAAAGTGTCAAACCACATACAAGAACAAGCCTAGAAATCAGCTCTTCCCCTGTCCTAGTGGAAGACAATCCTGTTGTACAGACATGCTACAGAACAAACAACAGCATTTGGAGTTCATCACAGCAAGTGAGCACACATTTCAACAAGTGTTTGAAGGAACACCATACCCATATTCCAGGTCCCAATGAAGATAGTGATCATATCAGGCTCTGGTTGCTCTGAGTGTTTATTCTTCATCTGTTGCAGAAGTTGGCAGAACCCTTCCCTCTTCTAGACAGGGAGGAGCAGAGACAATTAATGAGATACTTAACTCCTCCAACATGACCTCTTGAAAAACAAGCTGAACCAGGAAATTTCCAGCACTACTGAAGGGCAGATTAGCTAGCTCTCCACTATTCTGAAACCTTCTAAGAGGCTGTCTTTCCTATGGCACTTTCTTAGGCACTTACCTTGTGCATGACTTTAACAAGTGCTGAGCAGGTCAGGAGAAAGCCTAAGTATCCCTCTTGTATGTCTACATGAATGTTTTTGCAGCTACCCTCACATGCCTCCTTGCCCCTTCTCACCGCTTTGCAGACACTGCTCTCCTGCCTCAGTGACAGCACCTAGGTATGGCTGTCCTCTCCAGTATCATCCTTTACACAGCACACTTCTTCATTTTCTGGATGTTTCCACAACAAAAGAGAAATTTCATTCTGTGGGAACACGTGCCTCGGACACAGCGCAGTTGTTGTGTCTGAGTCTGGGGTGCCTGAGCTGTGGAAAATTCCTGTGTGGTTTGGGCTAAAACAGGTAAACATTGTGTGAAAAACAACTTAGCTAGGAGTCGTTAAGGATGACTCCTTCAGGGGCATAACTATGTAAATGGCGGCGTTTTAGGCAAACCAGCCAAGATAACAAATAGTCGGATTGCTCAATTGCTTTTGCTTCCTAGAGACAGTATGGACTCGTGTGATTAAAAAGCGTGTGAGGGGGTTTGGGTCTACAGGACCTCCAAAGATTTGTTGGGACACAGTTCGTGTCTAGTGAGAGAACAAAGACGTGACGCTCTGATGCAGTTAGTTAATGAACAACTGGCTCAGGGGCATGTTGTATCTTCTACTGGACCCTGGAGTGCCCCTGTCTTTGTTATAAAAAAAAAAAAGTCAGGCAATGGTGTCTGCTCCTTAATTTGAGGGGGATTGGCGGCGCCGTGGAGCCTGTGAGGCACTACAGCCAGGGCTTCCCTCACCTACGTCAATTCAACTGTAATAGATTTCAAAGATTGTTTCTTTAGTATTCCTCTTCACCGTGATGATGCTCCTCGATTTGCCTTCTCCATTCCCAATGTTAACATGCAAATGCCCTTACAAAGGTTTAATTGGACTGTGTTGCCACAAGGTATGAAAACCAGTCCACAATTTGTCAGTGGTATGTGGCAAAAGCATTATCTCCAATTCGTTTACAATTTTCTCAGGTTTAATGTATCACTACATGGATGATCTGCTTATTGCAGATCGTGATCAGGTGGAAATGGAGAACATGCTTGTTCTTGGAGCTATTCAAAAAGCAAACCTTTGTGTATCTGCAGAAAAGATGCAGAGAACAGAACTGTGGTGTTTCTTAGGCTGGAGATTCAAACCCTAAAAAGTATCTTTTCACAGCCTGAAATGTTTGCACACCTTGTTATCAAGGCAAGGCATAATGCTTTGTTTTGACGGGACGACGACTCTCTGTGGTGTGTATGCCGCTTACCGATGCTTATCTTGTGTGGATAATTACCATTTCAGGTGGCTATTCAGGGGTATAATGGGCAATTTTCAAAGCATCCCCCTTCTCACAAACTATTTAATTTATCTTTTTCTAAGAGAAGTTTGCAACCTTTGGATGCTGTTAACCTTTTTTACAGGTGGGTCCGGACGGACTCAAAAAATTAGTTACTGTATTGGTGGGATGAAACTAAAAAGCAGTGGAATTCTGATGTGTCTTTTTCTCCACCCAGCCTGTGAAACTAGGTGGTCCGTGTGTTTCAAACTCACACGGAAAGGCCTTTTATCGCCACATTAGGTGTACCGCAGGTCATTAAAACGGACAATGGTCCTGCCTATACCTCCCGAGCTCTGCAGAATTTGTTCACAGAACGGCGCCTAAGACATGTCACAGGAATTCCTCACTCTCTCACAGGACAATCCATTGTCGATCGCTCACATCAAACTCTGAAAAATTTTACATACAAACAGAAAGGGGAAGGAACTGGGACTAATATTATACCAGAAGCATTGTATATTTCAAAATTTTTTGAACTGTACATTTTGGAAAAAATCACGTTTGAGTTGCAGGAGAAACCACGAGTATTAATTCGTAACCCTGAGACAGGCCAGATTAAAGGTCTATATTCTCTAATAACGTGGGGAAAAGGTTATGCTTGTGTTTTCACAGAGGCAGGCCCACGGTGGATACCAGCGAGATACATCTGTCCATACAGAAAAAGTGATCAGCGACGGAATCAGCAAGAAAAATATCAGCGCGAAGGACAGCGCGACAGTGACACTAGGAGATTCACATTTTCATCCTAGGTTTATGGTGGTTGGGACTGAGTGTGTTTTTTTCTGCGCAGTATTGTTAAAACGTTTTTTATGTACTTGTTGTATTGTTTTTACTAATCTTACTAACCTTACTAGTTCCATGCTTTTTGCAATGTTTCAAAGAATGACTGATCGCGCCACGGCAAATTTTTATGGTACAACAGAAAGGGGGAGATGTGGGAACACGTGCCTCGGACACAGCGCAGTTATGTCTGAGTCTGGGGTGCCTGAGCTGTGGAAAATTCCTGTGTGGTTTGGGCTAAAACAGGTAAACATTGTGTGAAAAACAACTTAGCTAGGAGTCGTTAAGGATGACTCCTTCAGGGGCATAACTAGGTAAATGGTGGCATTTTAGGCAAACCAATCAAGATGAGTAGGCGTGAACAGAAGTTAACAGCCAATCAACTTAATTGTAAAGGCGCGTGATCACGTGCCTGGATTTGTTCTGGAGTATGAATTAAGTTTGTTGCAGCCTAATGAAATTGGAATTCAGCTTGCATCAAGCTGTCCCCATCCCTTCCATCGCAGCACATTCTTGCAAAGCCAACCACCATCCTTCACCAGTTCCTCTTTCTACCAAGGAACAACCTTTGTACCTCTCCCACCCAGGTAGCTGCTCCATGATGGCAGGAAGAAAACATTGTGTGTGTACCTTGGAATCAGAGAAAACATATTCCTTCCGCTGTGTTTTTTCTTTTTCTGTTTCCAGCACAATCACCAGTTTGTTAGGGACCTTCTGAGATTTGATAAGCTGCAAGACTAAACAAAGACTGAGTGTCATGAGCTGCAGTTACTGAAATTAGAATCCCACCACAATTAACAGGACCCTGTTCACTGGGTCAGGCCTTACACAGACTTTTACATCACAGGCTCACTTTGCCTCACATAACTACATTTAAAGTTGATTATTCCTGTTGTTTATAGCCATAGACTCTCCAAAGTTCACTCTGAAGTAAAGAGGACCTCCAAAACTCATTCTTCCTGGAATTCATGTCCATAACCAAGCCTTGCAGTCTGAAGCCTTGGCTTCCTGCAGACAATCTCTGTACCCTGAGCCAGCTTAAAAAATTTCCTTCCCCATCTGTGAAAGAGGAGGTAAAACCCTGCTTGGTGGTAACAATGGTTCCTCCCTATCTAAAATAGCAGCTAAGTGATTATGAACACCAGATGGAGAAAGCCTTATATGAAAGCTGTCTCTTCAATCACTCTCTGCAACAGGTTGATTCTCCATCGGGAGACAGCCCAAGGGCATCGTTTACTCTCTGATAAATCTTACCCTGTTTGGCTCAATCTCAGTGAGCTGCCTGTCCAGAAACACACAGGGAAAAAAAGACAAGTTGTTTGAATTGGGCCTTCACAGACCAAACTGGCATTGCTCATCAGTAGAGATTCACATACTACAAAAAAAATAATTGAAAAAAAATCACCAAGGGGAAGTTAACTGAAAAAATGTTACTGAAACTGAGTATCCAGCTTCTTACCATGAAAAAATAATCACAGAGGTCAGTATATTTCTGCAGAATGTTGGGTTTGCTTGAGTGACATTGCATTTCAATAGAAAACAGGTCTAATGCAACCAGCTCTGTGGGGAAATCTTTTCTCAAAACCTGCTCCCTTGCAGTTTTGCTACCACTGTCTTCACTGAGACCAGGAGGCCATCTCTAAAACAATCTGAGAAAGTTGGTTAGCCCAGTATCAGCTTGTTGCTATCTGCAGGCTTCTTTGGGGATAAGCGGTCTGGACTGACTGGAGCCTTGAACAACAGCCAAGACCTATCAGAAATATCTGCACTCTGGGCCAAACCTTGTCCTCAGTGGGGTCAAAGGAAATCCCTCCCCCTCATCCAAGGTCCTGTCCAGCATTTGACCTTAAGCATCTTACTTTTCTTGTGGGTATAGAACTTGTCTTCTGGACCATCCTTAGCTCTCTTGATGATCAGTTTTCCCATTTCCACATCAACCTTCAGATGTATTTTTGAGAAAATTCCTAGGGAGTCAGCTTTCACCTGTTGTAAAAGAGACATTTTTCATAAGCAATTTTCTACCCTCCAGCCTATGTTTATTAGAAAAACAATACTTGCCTGAATTCATGGACACATAGCATCATTACGCCAATCTCATGAGACATCTCTCAAGCATTTGCATGGTGCTATACAGCATCTGGGAATAGCTGTTATCTCTGTGGCAGCACAGCAAAGTTCCCAGGAACAGAGATACTGACATAAATCCACATTCCTTTCCTTCCACACTGTGATCAGCATTGTTAAAGAAGTACATTTACCTCAAAAGTGACAGGGGGTATGAGGGAGCGCCGGTGTGTTGAATCAGGACCTTCAATCAACAGTGTTTTCACCTGTAAAAGAATTTATGTAAACCAAATTGCTTTTGGTGATTCTGCACTACTTTGAGAGTAATGAAGTCAGAGCAAAGAAACCTCACTGTAGCAGAGGATTTCACTGATGGTGAACTAGAAGCATGACTAGAGGCAAAAGATGACAATAAAATAATATGAAATAGCTTTACTACTATACCTTTTCTTCAATGGAAGACAGCAAAGAAACCAGCTGATTGAGTTTCAGTACAATATTGACTGGACTAGCTTCACCGAGAATCTGATATCCCGAACATAGAAACAAAAAGAGAGACAGAGGTGCATAATTATCCAGCCTGCAGAGCACAGCCTGGAAGTGCATCAGTCTTGCCCCAGGAACACCTTGCACACTTCACAAGGGTCAGCAATAGTGCCTCTGACACTCTAACCCATAGCAGGCAGCACAGAGTTTTGCCAAACATGCAGAAGTGCAAACGGGTGGAAGGACAAATTTGCAAACGTTGTCCATAGGTTACAGGCTGCTGGGCATGCAAGGGAGTTTGCTCATGGGGGACAGATTTGCATGACCAGGTCCAGGGCTCAACATAACTTAAGTCCTGGCCTTTTGGTTGTCTAGGTGACTAGCAGGGAGAGGAAGGTGATGGAACTTAAGTGGGTTGAGGGAAGGAAGGATCTGGAAGTGAAACGTCTTGGAGTAAAGTTTATGGAAAGAAGTGTGTGGTCCTTGCCTACAGGCTGAGGGAGGATGGGGAGATGGAAGTTCTCAGGCAGCTTGCTGCAGTTTTCTCTGGGGCAGGAAGGGGCAGCAGGCAGAGGGGACTATGGGATAAGTGAAACTGTAGGGATATGACTCACTGTGTGCCCTCTGCACTGCAGCCAGAAAGAGGCTAGAGAGAACAGAAGTAATAACTGATCACCTGAATCCCACTGGTCATTGCTGTGCAAGCAAGCCCTTCCCTCCCGTCATGCAGGCAGCCACCCACACTACTCTCTCTCCTCCTTTTCCCACCTTCCAGTCAACCTACTTGTGAGCGCTGGTGGATACCAGGGTGCAGCTGCTGCTCAAACACCTTCTGGATGGATTCCAGAGACGGGAGAGTCCTAGAGGCTTCACTGGGAACAGAGACACAGCAGAGGTCTAAGGCTGCAGTCAGGTCCGTGTGTAGATTAACAGTCTCTTTGGACAAAGCCATGCAGCAGACACCACACATTCTTACCAGGGCTGCTCTCACCATGTGTCCTGCTCTTGTCATCTGCTGCCTACTGCCCTCTGAGTTGGGGGAAGGGTGATGAGAGCATTTCTCAGATACCTTAGTAACAGTGCCAACAAAGGCAGTTTAGAGTTAGGCAGATTAACTTGCCTTGCAATAGCTGAAGCATGGTGATATGGGGTGTTCCTCAGTTCTTGCTTTGGAGGTTGTAACTTCCTAAATCTCCCCAGAAATATATCCCAGTCTGGGCCATACCTGAGGATATGTGTAAAACCAGCATCAGCCCAGCCCTGCTAACTCATAGATCAAAGCACATTCAAAAATCTCAAAGACCAGTGAAGGTCAGTGCCTATGAATGCCACAGTGTCAGGAGCAGCTCAGTTTTGCATGGGTCTTGCCCAGCTGCTGAGGCTCATGCAGGATGCTGGGGACACTGTGTGAAAAGGAAACAAATTTTAGATTTTTCAGCTCGCATGACAAAGAGGTACTGGGCACATCAAGGGAGCGGAATAGACAGCCTTTAATCTCCTGAATGGACACCATTTGCGGGTTACAATGAGATTCCCTCAGCATTTCCCAATTAGATTCCACAGGATGCTAATTTGTCAAAATGCTTTGTATGAATTTGGCACAGAATCTGCACTCTGATAATGACAAGACTTATCACAGAAAGAGCAGCCAGGAAGCACAGGTCAAAAGGAAGGTGATGGAGGGAGCAGTGCTAGGATGCTTGCATTGTGCCTTGTCAACAGTGGATGTTAATGATTTCCCTCACTTTCCTAAGTCTGAATGGACCAGATTTTACTTCCTGTTTCTTGGGGAAAGTGCTGTAAAGTGAAAGTATGACTGACTGAAGATCAGATACTTGTCTAGATGTGGAACCACAGGTGATTAATTGCCTAAATTAGGCACTCATGTTTGAAATTTCAGTCTGAAGGACTTGCAATGGGGCACATAGAAGTAAAAGACACTTGTAGGAATCTGGATCTAAACTTAGGAATCTGGAGGGCTGAACATAGCCCTCCAACACAACTATTCAGCTTTGGATCACCTATGGCCAGTGTCACTGTAAATTATTCTGGCTCTAAATCCAAGACTCCCATTGATTTCTGAAGCCCTGAAGTCAGGCCCCAGGAGGCTACAGGCAGCTGCAAGGGCACTGGGTGAAGTTCAGTTTGAAAAGAATTAAAGGATATTTACTGTGACCAAGAGTGCAGGACATGTGTAGGCCATCTCTCGAAAACACAGAGCAGCAGCTGCTTGAAGCAGTTCAGAAATGATTTCTCATGGGAAAATTCTGTTTACTGTATGGTGTAATGTGTAGCATGCGTGTAAGGATGAAGGAAGAGCATCTGAAGGCATTCAAACTCAACAAAACCGCAAAGTGGTTTTAATTGCACTTATAATGCCTTTTTTCTTTTCTCTTTTCTGGATAGTATATATGCAGTGATCTTCATTGAATTGTCAGAAGCCTATATGTCCACATACAATTGCACAAGTGCTGCTATCGGGAGTGCTTGATTTTGGACACCCCAGTTCAGAAAAGATAGAGATTTGCTGGAGAGAGTCCAACGCAGGGCCACCAAGATGATTAGGGG
>JAOEGS010024164.1:40153-65034 GCA_025447755.1 Corythornis vintsioides
GGGTGTCCCTGCTCACTGCAGGGTGGCTGGACTAGATGACCTTTGGAGGTCCCTTCCAGCCCTAAACATTCTATGATGCTATGCAGGGATGATGCCTATGCAGCATCAGTTTAAAACAGAAGATCCGTTTGAGGAATGTTGCAGCTAGTGCTCAGGTTGCTTAAGTCTGGTCAAACAACTTTCATTGCCAGCAAGCAAGGAAAGCAACATGTATCTGGGACATACACTTCATTCATACTTGAACTTGTGGCAAAGGTTTACAGGTGGGGAAGGAAAAGAAGCGACGGAGAGTAAATATTGATGTTGAGTTGGTGGCGGAGGCATCAGCAAAAACTGGAGTAGTGGTGCACTCTGAATAAATGTCATCAAGACAACCACACTGGATGTCAGGAGTGAGGCAGAAGGGAGCCAAAACATACTAACTTGCTGTGAGTTTTGAGACAGGGAACAGATATGGAACAGGGCACTGTAAGCATACTCAAGCAGGACAGGGCAGCACAAAGCAAGCTGGAACCACCCGAACAGAGCACAACAATGAAATATAATTCCTGCCCTGCCCCCCCCCCGCCCCACACTTCATTTAGTAAGTAACTATTTCCTCAGGGTTATCAGAGGATAGATCTTGTTTTAATTGTGAAGCGAATTGTTTCAAGTCATTAGAAATGTGGATGGCAAGTGTCATCTCCATGGCAACACACCACATCCCCAGAAACGTGCTCGCACAGCTCACAGGACACTGGAGCAATGTGAAGGGCAGGCTCTCCTTCTATGGGTGACTCCTCCAGTATCAACACCTGTACCTCAGCTTTGTACTGATGACAGCCGTAACATATGGAACAGAAACGCCTAGTGAACATATGTGATATAGAGAACAACCCATAAACCAGCAGAATTGCACAAAGAAATCTGGATATCTGGATAATAGTGATTCAGAACTGTGCAGCAATTGTACAGCGGGAAACTTCATCAGAAAAAGCCTGTCTTTCTAAGATCTGTTAATGGGAGTATTAGTTGAGGTGCAGGAAGAAAGTATTTTGCTGTACTTGTTACCATAAGGCCTTAGCTGAACTGCTGTGTCCAGCCTGAAGCATCTTTTTAAGGAAATTATGTCAATATACCACAGAGACTCCCAAGGAAAAAAAAAAAAAAAAAGACAGCTCAACATTTGGGGAATGTAATTCACAAGGAAAGCTCAAGAGAAAATTACTGGTATGGTCTGGCAAAGGGACAGTCTGGAGATATCACAGCAGCAGTCTTACCAGTTTTAAACTATCTTACAAAAAAGATGGCAACCAGCTGTGCTGCAAGTCACAGAATCATTCAGGTTGGAAAAAACCCTTGGGATCATCAAGACTAACCATTAATCAGTCTCTCAGATCTTCTACATGTCCTTCAGACTCCAGCTCTTTTTGTCTGGAAACCTTCTTTTCCACAGGATGTCTTGGTGTCTCCTGTCCCCCAGAAATTTTCCTCAGTTCTGCAGTTTATTCCAAGTATCAATTTCCCTTCTGTCTTCTATACGATCACTGCACAATGGCTTAACACAACTATCTGCTACTCCTTCCTGCCTCTGGATTCTTCATTTCAGGAAAACAGGTATGACTAAAACCCTTAATCAATGGGATTTGGTTAAATCATCATAGAATGATTTGTATTGGAAGGGACCTTAAAGATCATCTAGCTCCAACACCCCAGCCATAGACAGGGACATCTCCGTTTAGACCAGGTTGCTTAAAGCCCCATCCAACCTGGTCTCGAACACATGCAATGAGTGACAATTAATCTTGTGATGCCCTTTCCAGATTCATCCGCCTATACCTTTTAATGGATTTCTGTATGGCTGAGATAATCTAATCTTCCATTGTATCTAGTGTAAAAAGGCCAACAGGCCTCCTCCATCTTAAGCCTCCTCTTCTTGATTATCTCCAAGGAATGCCATCTGGCCAACAGAACATCTTGAGAAAGATACTCCAAATATGGGCTTGCTGAGAAGCAGATCTGAACATACCTTTAAGAGAAGTTACAAGTGATGTACAGATACATAAAATGAAAATAGTTTTAAAAGCTGTAAAGTCAAGGCTAAGACAGGCAAGGAAGTGGTTAAATTGGGGTTCATTACAACAATTGTATAAATAGATGGCACAGGAAGTCTGGGGCCCTCAGAAGGAAGAGGAAGTGTTTTTCTTTCCTGAGCCAAGGCGCAAGGAGGAACTAGGAAACTGGTCATCTGGTTATATTGCTTAAGGCCAATCTTTTCTAACTAGAGTGCCTTAAAACAGGTATTTAATCCCATACATAGGCATTTCAGTAACAGTTTTCAAAGTTATACAATTCTTGCAATAACCACAAGCTTAAATGGAAGCTGAAAATCAGGTCACTTCTACTTTTGTGCAAAAGGCTGGCAGGAACTTTTTTGCTTTTAGATTTGAAAAAAATTCTTAGGCTTCCTGGTTTGGAAAGAAGTTGTCTTCAAGACTGTCTGCTGGCTAGGAAGTCTAGGTGGCATTTTAAAATTTACTTTTGGCTCTCTTGTAGGCAAACTTTTCTATTTCACTAAAGAGTTGAACATAAGAGCTAAGAATTTCCTGGTAAATTATTTTTTAAAACATCTTAAAGTGACCTGGTTATGCTTCAATTTTGTTTAGTTAAAAAAAAAAATAAATTAAGTCTTGGGCTAAGAAATTCCAGGAGCATTTCACAGGAATGGGATCATAGACAGGAATCACAGCTGGGAGAAACAGCTACTTCCTAAAATACAAGCCACCCAGAAATGTACTCTATTTTGAATGCAACACCTGGGGCTGGGAAGAAATGGGGCTGACTAGCAGTATCAAGGGAGAGGAGCAAGTCAATAGTTGGGAAAAGGGGAATCCTTTTTGACATGCAAGATTGCTAAAGGAATGGACTTTAATAAGTGGTTGGAACCTGCGAGCTGGCAGGGGAGTTGGGTTGTTGGATAAAGCTTAGTAAGAGTGCTTATGGTAGAGGTACTGAAGACAAGAGAAGAGGCAAGGAGAGGAATCCAGGGAACCTGGGCAGAGGATGCTAGTGGGTGGCCCAAGCAGCGCCTCCTGACCTGGAAAAAGTTCCGTGAATTTTTTTTTGAGAATGTCACAGTGAATAATATTGGAGATGATGGAAGTTGAATTGTCTGTGTCTCCCCTGAGATGAAAGATGATGAAGGCTTTCTTGTGTCATTCTGCATTTGATTTGGTCCCGTTCCTCATGCTTGCTTATTCATGTCACATTTGCTACAGTGGCCTTTTACATTTAAGACTTGCAGTGAAAATAATGGAAATCAGAGAGTTACGGGAAAAAGGGTTTCAGAATTTTTGAAAGAGGTTATTCATTAAAAGAAACAGGGAAATGAAGTTTAACAACAACTAAACATGTATTACTTCTAGCTTGTGTTCCTGGCTGAAAATCAGTCATCCAAACAACAACAAAACCTAAGTTAAAAAATGGAAAAATAAACTCCTGCACTGTCCATCCTATAACTTTCTCCCTTTTCCTCAAATGTAACTGAAGGATACCATTACATACTCCCTTGAACACAAGCTCCACTTCTTTAAGCATAGTACTAACTTAAGAGACACTGTATATTAATTACTGGCACTGCATCACAACTCCTTTCTTATTATACTTATAAACAAAATGGGAACATTAAACGATTTTCACTGTCACAGTAATGTGTTAAAGGTCAGCATCTACTGCCTTGTTCACTTGCAGTATGTGCATGAAATGTGCTACCTGGAAACAAGTCATTCAGGTGCAAATAAACGTTTTTGCCTCCATTGCCCACTGGGCAGGAGGGTACTGTCTACAATGCAAATGTAGATTAAAACCTGAACTCCCTCTGGATCTGATTTTGGCCAAAATGGCTGCCATGATGTCACAGAAAAAGCTTGGGAAGCACAATGCAATTGCTCATGCTCATTTTCAGACACTTGACATGTTCTATGTGTGGAATGTGAGTGCAGTTTGAGTTATCTTAAAAAAATCCTGACTGTCATATCTGCCACTTCTGATTTCTTCTGGCCCTGCAAGAGTTTTTCTCTATGTGATCCCACTCAGGCTTTGTTCTGGCAGCCCAAAGATTGGCCACGTTCACAGGTAGGCAGTGCTCCCACAGCAGAACTGGGACACTTGCAAGAGTCTGTTGAAATGAAGGAAAATCTAAATGAGTTTTCAGCAGAGTAGAGCTGGCTGTAAATTTTAATCTGAAGTTCCTTGTTAAAATTCTAAAGAATAATGTGTTAGAAGTTCTGGAAGATAAAGAACATGTAAAAATCTTTTGAACTGGCATTCTCCCACAAGACAGGGGTCATAAAAATAATGCACTCAGATCCTGCTTAAGGGTCCACTCTGCTCTGGCACCCCACAATGCACACAAAAAGTATATTAATTGCCAAATATCTAATTAACATAGTTAAATACAAGCCAGTAAGAGCATCAAGCAATCATATGAAGCATCAACACCTTGTACTTGAGGTAGTCCTTTGCACTAAACAAAACATTCAAAGAGTAGCCAGCAAAGAATATTCTAGCAACAAAGCATATTAATACCCAACTCATACCACCAAGAGAAACATCCTGAGCAACCAACCCTTTCAGCATTTCTTTGTGTTATAATAAATAAGATTTATATCAACAACAAGCAAACAACAATATGGTTCCATGACAGAACATGAGGGACTGGTGTTAAATTTAGCTACAGGGTGCAAGTCAGATGAGTTGGTGATGAATGAGAAGGATTTGCAGATCCATAGGGATCTGATGCAATTCTTTTAGCACCTCTGTAGTGTGTGGGTTTTAAGTTAAAAAAAATCCCAACTTTTAAGTAAAAGTTTTGAAGTACACCACTTCTAACAACTTTTGCAATTTTATCACAAGCCTGGTGCTTTTTGGTTTTCCACTGAAAAGTCAGCTGAAAATTTCCATTTTAATTCCTTCATAAAATATCTAGCTCTAGTGATAACCAAGACAAGCTTGGAAACACAGGTCCTTGAGAGCTAGCAAGGTAATCAAAGCAGCAAATGTAACATAGTAATCATTTCTGAAGGTAGTTTGTGGAGGTCATCATACTGATTTTGTCAGAGCTCAATGCTAACTGAGCTGGGGAAACCATTGCAAGTCCTTGCTACTTTCTTCTCCATGGAAACTCCCAAACACCCTTCAGCTTTTCTTCTATATGAGGCAATAAATATATTCCCAGGTAATAGTGCGTGGGGTTTGAAGTCATATGAGAAACAGTTTTTCCTGAGAGAGTTGAAGGTGTGCCTACATTGGCTCTGCTTGCACAACAGGGCAGGACCCCTCAGATCAGTTCACCTCAGTCCTACACTACATTCCTAGGGTTTTCTCTATCCTGTGCAGGCAGACAGTGAAGGATCCATGATCAGCTCTTTGCTTTCCTTGTTGTCTTCTGTACTGAATAAATTGCAAGATTCAAGAGACGCCAAGCACTAAATATGCATGAATTACATAAAATACCCAATGGAAAAGAGAAAATATAATATGAAAGAAGATACATTTATTGAAGATACACTGCTGAAGCAAAGCAACGCAGGAGGGATGTGCATATTAAACAGCTGCATTCACCACATTTTACTTCATAACATTCTGGGACTGCATAACTACAAACCATAAGCCATGCACAGATAAAGGTGAGCACCTTAGTCTTACAATTTCCTGAAAATCAGCGCAAAAAATTTCTCAGGCTTTAAGCTACAGCAATTGTTCTCTATCTTTGTGACACTAAGGGTGACCACTCATCCTTTCTTTCAAGGGACTGTCCCTTATTTCATTCATTTACTACATGAATAAGACAAATCCTTATTCAAGCAGAAGCACTGAGCCACACCTGTTAATTGAACAGATAGAGAATCCAGACTGAAGCACCACCATCATTTAACAAAAACAAATCCAAAACTAAAACCAAACAAAAACCATCCTTCAAACATTCTCCTTTTATGTTCTCCCATGAACTGCACCTCTGGAATACAATAGTGGATCTGGAATTACAAACTTTTTTTAAACTTTGCCCCCTAAAATTGGACCCAATCCAAGTTTTCTGGTTTTGTGCAGTACTTGCAGCATCTGGATTCTACCATAATATCAATTTATATGCAGAATGACACAAGAAAGCCTTCATTATTTAGTATAAAAAGACTATTTTATACTGAGACTTTTAAACAACACAAGTCACTGTGTCTCTAACAAGTTTGGGGGAATGAGGTCTAATGCAGAATTATCTGGAAATGTTAATTTAGGTCTAACAGCCTGATAACACAGAGCAAGGGCTGTACTTTGCCCATGGGATTTGCTTGAACCCATCTGTGCTGTGTGTTATCTTCTAAAATACTGAGAAAGGAGAGTTTTAGAGCCCTGGGATGGAATAGAAGGGAACCAACCCAGACTTTGAGAGAACCAAGATGGAAAAATCTGTCAGAAATTACAAACTAGAGACAAAAGAAGTCAGACAGCAGGACAAAGATCTGGAAACAACCGAAACCTGCATTTCAACTTCACTCTCTCACAAGGACTCAGAAATGACTGAGTTTGAGCTATCTTTGCTAAAGTCTGTTTCATTTCCCTAAACTATTTTGGCGCTGAAATAAATTCCTGCATGCTTTGCATTTATTTTATCTGAAAACTAAAGGATTTTGAATTTCTTTTAAAACTTCATTAAATAACTTCAATCAAAATGTAAATTTGAAAAGTATTGGTGGAACAGACCTCAATCACCTAAAACAAGTGCCACCAGGACAATACTTTAAATTTACCCTGTTGCTATTTAAATGTGATTGTACTATTATATTTTATATTAGCAATAAGCTGCAGGGCATGTAGAGTCTATTGGTTCCATCCCCTAAGGATGCAAAGGAGATAGGTTGGGCAGGATCTAACTGGAGTCTAAGTATTACTTGTGACCTGCTGGATGAATTACATCTCCGCATGGGGGATGCAGCCTGCAATGATGTATCTCCTCAGCAAATCAAGATACATCTCTGAATAAGAAAGGGCATCACCCTGTCAGTAACAAGTGCAGAATTTTTTTTGTACAGATGGTGCTATTTGCCTTAAGACTCCTTGTAAACAAATTCAATAGCAATGTTTTCCAAGACTCAGTCCTATCTTGAAAGATCAGGACAAAAAGCCTCATGTAGCACTAACAATATATTAGCTTCTCTTTGAGAAAACAACTCAATACTTACCTGTAAATGAGTACTTCAAGAAAATTTTTTCAAGAAAATTTTCATTTTACTAGTCCTGGAGTTTTTGAGGTGTGTGGCCCCAAGATACTCATCTCAATGAGGATTATACATTTGGCCTCTCAAATACAGACTATAGCTTATTTTAAAAGTCTATATAAAAAAAAAAAAAACAAACAACAAAACAACACAACAACCTTCTTACAGTTCTCAGGCCATGAGCAGAGCTTACTACACTTCCTTTAAAATGTGCCCACAGACCTGGTTAACTTTGGAATTGTCTGCAGCTGGGCGAGGGGAGGGCAAGAGCTTCTTAAAGCATATTTGCTGCTGGATAAAGTTCCTGTGCTGCTGGTGGCTGAGTCTCCTGCCATCTCCCAGCTACTCATTCCTGTCCTCCAGCCAAAGTCTCTGCCCCCGTTTGTGCCCAGAGCAAACTTAATTATTCGTGCACTCGAGCTCTTGTAGGAACTGAAAGATCCAGTGGAGTAGGAAAGAGCTGCTGGGTATGTGTTTGTGGGTGGTCAAAGCCTTTTGAATGGATAACACAGCAAAACGGTTATTCTTCTAAAACAGTATTTGTTAAACTGGTTACTGTTTAACAGACAAAATCTTTCTCTTCTCCATCTTAAATTCTTTTGCAGCTCTCAGAATGTGCTTTTGTACAGTCAGTGAGGATTGCCTATTTGTAGCTTTCAATTGTTTAAGCGTGATGAAGGCTTTATGATATAATACATTTATTGGAGGGAAAACTGTAAGATGAATTGATTACATTCTTTGGCATTTCACTCTTTGGAGTGAAATTTTATCTGAAAGTACATTCAGAGAAAAGAAAAAGGATTTCACTCCATGACATGCATTAGCTTTCAAATATCTGATTTCATTTTTTGAAGCTTCAAAAACAAAATCATAATATCGCTTTAACACGATTTAAACCATCTTCTCTAAACTTTTTTTAAAGTATTTTCAGGAAACTGGAAACATTCTGGAAGGGTTCAAACTAGACAAAAGCTGGATATGGTTTGTTTGTATGAAGAATTTTGTATACTGAGAGATTCAGTAGCAGGAATGTGCATGTTTCAGGAAATACCCAATTCTCTTATTAAATGCTATTTCTTTCAGTTTTTCAAAACCTGTGAAATACATTTTGTTTATTCCTACCACAGATGCTAGTGCAGAAAAAAAAACATTTTCCCTGTATAAACAGATTTGGACAATTTGAAGAAAGATGAAGTACACAGATTTTGCTACCCTGACTGCAAATTACTTTCAGCCCTACATGTAAAGACTGTAATATAGAGTTGTACAAACTGACTTAAATCAATAGCAAACTAAAGTGAAAAATATTAAAATTGAAGCATCTACCTTTTTCATTAATAAAATGAAGTTTAATATAATTATATATTTGGGAATGCTAGAAATATGTTTCTCTAAGCATATTTAAAGACATTGCTCTGAAGTATTATCTGGTTGTCCCCTTATCTCTTATTTCTGTCCATGTCCTGGTTTGAGTGAGAACAGAACAAATTCTGTTCAGTGATTTTGTTTTTCAGTTCAGTTCTTCTAATTAACTGCACTTTCTGAAATTAGCAGAAAAATAGTCACCCTAACTATACCTCAGCCCTTCAGTGCCAATGAAGTGCCAGAAGCATAGCAAATTTTCTGTGGTAGTAACTTACTCGAGTGAAATCAATTCCATTCTCATCATTAACTTTTCTTGAAATTCAGTTATGCATGAAATCCCACTTTCCAATAGCAACGCCATGGCTCTGCACATTGATAAGTTCTTGACTCTTCAGTGGGGTCCCCAACCCCAAAACCATGTTGGGTCTCAGTTTCACTTTAATAGTGGACTGCACCTTCTGGTTCTTTCCCTTTCTCTCAGTGACCTCCCCTCTGCTTCCATCTGAAATATCCCTCAAAGCCCCTCATGTCCCTCTGATCCTCCTGCAACACCACCGTCCCTACCCCTCCCCTATAGCAGCATAGGTGCTGATTGTTCCCCTGTGATTCCCAGGGACACTGTCATGCACCCTTTGGTGCTGGCACACCTCTCACCTTGGCAACACCAACCCAAATACATACACCCCTGCCCGCCAATGTACACCTGCCTAGAAGTGGGGGCTGTCCAGAGAGTGGCTGCCACCCCACCAGACATCCCTCTTGATGGGATACTTGGTCTTCTCCTATCTTTCAACAAAGAGGGAAGCCAACAGTGACCAGATCCCTCTTGGCTGCCTGTGTCTGCCCTGTCCTTGCTGGAGATCATGAGGTTTTGACACTTATCTGAGCAAGTACAAAATCCTTGCACAGCTGCCTGGCAGAAGCCATAAGTGGCTGCAATGCTGTGAATAGTGAGTGCCTCCCAAATGATTTAGCTTTGCATTGTCACTTGCTGAAACCAGCTCAAGTGCAATTTCCTAGTAGAAAAGTTTTGATCAGATACACATAGATCAGCAAAATCAAAGACAAATCACTAAATCTTGACTACAGAAAACCTTTTCTTGGCCACATATGTCAGAGCAGCATAGCAAATTGAGATAACACTGCGGTATCAAAGAGAATGACAAAAACTTCGCATCTCTCTACAAATGGCTTGCAAAGCACATGTACCACAAACAGACACTGCCTCTGACCTTGGTGACAACAGCAGTGACACCAGGAATGCAGGAACTGACCTAAACTCATGCTCTTATCAGATCATGTTGGCAGGATGGGCAGCCGTACATCTGCACTCTGGGAACAGGTTAGCACGCCGGATGAAGCTTGTATGCTGAGCTCCACCCTGAATGTCTCATAAACAGAAGCAAGAACAAATCCTGCCCAAAGGCTGGGACAATCCTGCTGACCAGCTGATGTGAACAGGCAGCCCTCTCTCGGTATGTCTTGCCCACTCCAGGACAGAAGATATTAATCACTCTGGCATATCTAGCCAACCAGTATACAGACTGGGGTAAAAATCTGGATGTTTTCCCAAAAATGTCTTTCTAGAAGTGTGCTGGAGAGTGAGGGTTTCAGTAGGAAATCCCATACCCAATATTTATTGGCTCTCCTACCCTCTGGGAGCCAGTGCTGCAAGTACACTGGTAACCTATAGCTTCTGTCAGTTGATAGGAGTGAGTCACAGATGCTAGCCTGCTTGCTAACTGCTCACATAGCACCATTTGTTTCCTGTTGCACACAGCCTTGTATCAGAGTAGAAAAAAATACCAGAAGGAAGAAAAAACAACTAAAGAAAAAAAACCCCTCAAAATCTAGTTGTTCATTCAGTGTAAAACAGCAGTACCAGGGCATCTATAATTTTCACTCAAGTCAGAGAAACCTACAAGTAAAAAGGGTCAGGCAACAAGTCCTAAGTATAAATATAAGTAATTTTTTAGGACCTCTTGGAGCAATGGCGAATTTCAGCTGGAAGGCAGGCGATGGCCTCGCTCAGGGACACAGTGATGAGCACTAGCACTGCAAGGTGAGCGCCTCCCGCGATCAGCCTTGAAGCGGAACGTTCGAAGGTGCCCACACTGTGGCTTTCTGTGGAGGAGCTGTGCAGCTGGGGCATCCCGGGAAAATGCAGTGGAAGGACAAAGACAGGCAGTCACTTTAAAAATACTACTGTTTCCCACTGTGTAATGCAGTCTCTTACGAGGTGTGAGATTCACGATTCCTACCCACACAAGGGAATCCACAGAAAGTACTGAACTCTGGAACTGGTCAAACAGTATTGTTCAAAGTGAAAAAAAAAAAAAAGAAAAAACAAAGAAAAATGGAAGGGGTTAGAGTATGTGGTATGCAAAGCATGGTCTTTTTTAAGCCCCTCTCTCCTCCATTCATTAAAAAAAAAAAAGTGTGTAAAGTTCAAAACTGCTTATCTGGACTTTTTCAAAAGGATGATCCAGTTTTTCCATCCAAAATAACATTTTTCTTCAACATCCTGCCAACACTATGATAACTTATGAAAAGCTAAAAATCAAAATGAAACATTTCACCTGAATGTATTTTTTTTTTAGTTTTCCAGTTTGCTTCAAAGGGTGAAGTGGTTCCTCCTCCTGCCCAAGCCAAGCTCTATTTCTGCCCTTTTCTGCAGGGTACCCAAAAAATACAAACACCATTCAAGTCATTGTGGATGGCTGGACCCTGAATCTTGGGTAGCCCACAACACCGAAAGGTAAGTTCACAACTTGAAGCAAGAGCTCAGTTAGTGGCATGAATTGGTTTAAGGGTAATAAAAGAAAAAACAAAACAAGTTGGAAAGAAGAAGGAAAGAGAACCCTTACCAGAAAGAAAAAAGAGAGGTCAGGCAGGGCCTGAGCTCTGAGATGATGGACAAATGTGTCTGATTCAAGTTCTGGGTCACGGAATAAGAACTTTAAATGACTGAGCTGAAGTATCAGGTCTTGCCTACAAGAAAGCACTGCGAGTTTTCCTGTAGCACTGGAAGCTCCTCCAGCACTGGTAGGCTGCTCTTTCCTCAAACTCTGCCACACAACACAGGAGGATACAGCACATGATCATGAAGTCTGTCCATGGCATAGAGCTACCAAAATCCTGCTCTGCAGATACCACAGTTTCTTAAGATTCCAACTTTAGCAACAAGCTAAAGCTGCTCCCGTAACTTCTGGGTTAACTCTCTCTCAGTGGCTTTTACCAAGGGCATCTTCGGTGGCAGCCCCATTTGTGTAAAGTTGACATTTCTCTATCAGAGTATCTCCCCCCAGACTTTACACAGAGTAGCATGGGGTAGGTGCTTGATCCTGCAAATGACCTATGAAGTGTTATCTGATAGACTATGAGCATAAATGAAGATGCAATCGAGCTGCCACTGTGAAATGACTGATTGTTCTGCAGCTACATTGCCAAACAGCCGTCAGATAACACAAGCTATGAACTCCTAATTGAGATGAATGAGAAATCTGGAGAGATCAAGCTCCATTGGGTTTTAGAGATGGTATCGCACTATGCTGTACCAATATATACTCACTGACCATCCAACACTGATGTCATCTTCCTTCTCACCACCTGTCTCATCCCTCTCAGTGGACGGACAACAAGGGAGGTGAATCTTTCAACACCTTTCCAGTTCTTATAATCTCACAAGGTTTGAGACACTCAGCAGCCAGGCTCTTACACCACCTCTTTCAAGTATCCTCACTCATGAAGCAGGTTACACTCTTGACAGTCACCTTTTAAAATCACAGTGTATAAAGGCATATATAACAGTGTAAAGACAGTGTAAAGCATTAGGCAAAGGCAGCACCCTGTGGTTTTCCAACAGCAGCTTTTCACCTCAGTACCTTCTCACACTGAACAGAGTCAGCAGTAATAGGAATCTCCTTACCTGACTGCAGCCTGCAAAGTCTGGCAGTTTAAGAGGGTTTTCCAGGTTTTTTTAGGCAACAGACAGGACCTGCTAAAGACAGTTTAACTCACCCAGATCAGAAACATGCTTCTTCCCTGCTGACTACAGAGACAGAACTCAGCTTTGACTACTTGAAAGCTTTTATTGCACATCTACAGTGAGGGAAGGAACTCAGATTGTGTAGTGATGAAAGTTATATTAACATCTCAGTTAGTAATATAAATGTGATGCTTTAAATGACAGCGTAGGAAAGTTTTATCTTCTGTGAATCTGGATGGCAAGAACTGACCACAGGTTCCCAGCTTAGAAAGTTTCTTAGTTTCAGTGGCTTTATTTTGTCTCCATTTTTCACTTTGATCTTGTGATTCCCAAGGAGTCCTTTGCTGCTCCTCCACTCTTTGCACAAACATGCTTACACTCAGCTAGTCCCCAAACTTTCAACATCTCCATATTAATTATGCCTCACCATTTTAGCAAGAGAAAAATGATATTTGCTTTTGCAGAGAAGGAAGTTAAGTACCCTAGGTGTGGCTTGCATGAGAGGCAGGCAGCAGCTAAGCTGACTCCGGGGCAGCTGATTTCCAGCCTCATCCCCCACTCTGGATCTGTGTGTAACTGATTTTTGCTCTCTTCCTGTCTCAGCTTCTCAGTTCTCAGGGTTTTACTACAGTGAGAATCTTCAGGATAACAGATATCTCGATGACTAATTGTTCTCAGCCTAAGGACTAAGATCTCTACTCCACTGTTACAGATCCTGTGTTTCAAGGGGGTTTTGTTTCTACCCCTCTCCCCCTTCACTAATATGTTTCCATTAGCAGGATGCAAGTTTGATTTATCCAAGCCATGGATTTCTCTGTCTATATTTTGAAGTCTCAAGTAATAGAAGGAGAAAAATCATCAGTCCCAGAAAAAAAAGGGAAATAATTTATATTTGTGATTAATGAAAAGTCTACGACTGACAAATGTAACCACTATGGCCTGGTATGTTTTGGGGGGATACCAGTTTTATTCTAGGTATGGTAGATAAGAAGGATTCCTGACCTTGTTAACTGCTATAGAGCAGGTATAGAACATGTAACATGACACAAAATGCTGGAAGGACATATGCAAATATTTTTAACTTCAGCCTGAATGCAAAAATGTTCACCTCTGTATGCAAACATAGACACCTCCCTTTCTGCCACCTGTACTTGAACAATTAATTTAATCTGTGAAAAATTACACTAGTGCAGGACCAGGCTCCATTTAAAAAGAACAAACAAACAAAAAAGAAAAATTAAATCTACTCTGTTCCCAAAGACTCAAAAAAATGTGAAGCAACTTGCAGCTTTATAGATGAAAAAACTCCACAGAGCAGCAGAGGGAGAGCTGTCATGTCACAAGTGCTGTGCATGTAGCTGTGATATCACACATATTCTGAACCTGCTGTCATAATGAAAAATGCCTGACAGACAACAGCCCAGATCTGGGCAGGAAGACAACTTTGTTAGCTTCAGGAAGGAGCACTCTGCAGGCAAAAAAAAGGTCACTGCATGAACAGGGACTGTATTTATAACTAATACAGGCCAATCTCAGGATTTAGTATTCAATATTTCCTATGTCTTTTTTCTATTTGTTTTCTAATAAACCCAGAGCAGCATCCACTAGTTGCTGAATTCATTTAGCACCTGTTCTAATTCCATAGGATCCTTTCCTTTTTAACGGGATTTTTTAAAATGGGATTTTTGTCAAAACTTCCTATTCAACAGCTTTTATGTCATTGCATGAGAACTATTCTTTTCAAAAAATTGATCTTTTAATGCACATGAAGTAGTTTTTGTTTTATTCAAAAGTCAACAGACAAGCAACCAAAAAAGTCTGGCCCCCATTGCTGGAGCAATGTGCCAAGAACAGCAGCCAACAGCACAAGACTGTTTTGCTCTCAGCCTCAATTACAATTCTCACCATGTCTCTCTCTTGCCAGAAGAAGTCAACCCCCTTCTTTTGCCTCTCCCACAGAACTGGTATAAAGCAGCACAAAATGGTAGGTGTTGCATCTTCAAAACATAACAACACACTTTATTTAGCCTACTCCTGATATTCAACATACAGCTCCTGGCAACGCAGCTACAAAGGTATTCCACCACAGTCCCTCTGCATCCCACAACATATAAACAAAAGAAATACCTCAAAATCACAATGCAAATCCCAATAGAGTCTTACAAATTGGTCTGGGTATACTTCTAGCAGATCATAGTTCCTAACGGATCTAACAGATTTCACAGAATCACAAACTGTTTCACTCAGAAACCCATGGAGTCCTAATAATGTTGTATGGATCCACCAGTAGTCCAATCGTCCCACCCCAGAAAGGATGAGGACCTACTTATTTGTAAATAATACCTTGCAGAATTCTTTACAGAGAACGAGAAGGTGAGGAGGTAAAGGTCTGTGTGGTGGGGAATGCCTGACCTGACAGACCTCAGTCACATGTTCTCTTTGTTCATAAACCTTGGTCCAAGGTGAGAGCTTCCCAGTGCTATAGCAGTGAGAAATACTAATCTCTGGACAGAAGGAATAGTTGTAGACAAAAACAGGCCCTTTGTCACAGCAGAAACAATTTCAGATCTAGTACAAACTGGGAAATGTAACTCAGATCTTCCTGGGTTGTAATGTACAGAACTACCAGCCAAGTCTACCCCACACCATAGCTGGCAGGTCCTGGGAGCAGTCTGCCCCGCCATACTCTCTGGAGAGCTGCCTGCACACAGGCACATTGCTCTCAACTAAGTTATCAAACCCTTTTGTAACTTGTGGCATCTATGCCCATCTAGAAAGGGCTGCATGGTCAGCATCACTCACACGATGTGCTTCCAGGGCAGCTGAGTCATGAGGAGGAGGCCAGGGCTTGCTCAGGGATCTCAGGCCCATCCACAGCACATAAAGGTAAAGTGTGAAGTTGTGTAGCTGTCTTTGCAGGTAAACTTTGGCCTTTATTTCTTCGTCTCCCTTGGGAGAAAGGACAACACATGTTCATTTCTGTGCCTGTTTTCTAAAAGACAAAGCAGTTGCCAAACTCATACCTCAAACCCATTCAGAGTTACGGTTCCACAAGTTCCTTCCTCATCACGGTGCCAATGCAAAGAGCAAGGACATAATTAGCATCACCAGGCTTCCATCCTGTCTCTGCCACAGAGCTGCTGTGGGATTTGGATGGTTCTACCCCCTGCCAGGGCTCCAGGTCTCCCAACACTCTCCCTGATTCATTTGTGAGGTACTTGGCACACTGATATTCTGATCTGTGCAGTTGTTCTAGGTACTATAAATAATGGTAAAGACCACATCATCTTCTGGACACCTCTCTTACCATCACATCAACCCAACATGCCAAACTACATTATTTAGGACAATGCAGCTGAGATACATCAGATGCTGAGGAAAAAAAAAAAAAAAAAAAAAAGAAAGAAAAGAGTATTACTACCAACAGCCTGCACCATGCCACATAGTCAGACCTGAGTGACAGGTTATTCATTCCAGCTGAGTGCTGGCCCCTTGCTAGCAGCCTGCAGGGCCTGCACACATTCCTCTGCATGGTGTTGACCAGTGCTCTGTGAAGATGGATTAACTTTGGTGACGCCACAGTAACACATAAAGACCCAGGTCAAGTCTGGCATAGTATCCTGCTTGTCAGTTCCTCCTCAGAAACAGAAGTGCTATGGCAAGAGAGGCACTGGTGTCTCAATGGCTCTGGGGAAACCAGCTGTAGCTGGTGTGGCCAACTGGAACACTGTGCTAATGCTAATGACTGGCCCTGGGCACACACACCTCTAGAGCACAGCATCAAGGGCCTGGAATTGGCCTTGTGAGGAGTATTAGGTGCCTCCTAAGAACAGCCTGAGGCTGAGACACTCAGAAGTAGCTCTTGTGGGAGCCAGGCAGGGTGTGTGCACCAAGGACACATAATCCACAACAGCCCACACCTGAAAGCAAGCTGACAGCACTCAGCTGTTCTCACTAACCTGACCACACCAGTTTCAGATATGCTGCCTCTGATGCATAGCTCAAAGAAAAACTGGTGCCCCTAAAACACATAAGTAACATGGTACATGTGAGTTGGGTGAGCTGCACATGGAGCTGGTAGAACATTGCATTTCTAGTGTGGGAAGCTAACTGTCATCTGAATTTGGAAGGAATAAATGTAGACCCACTCTGAATAACAGGGCAGATTGGAACACATGGGTAGCATGGGCATTTCCTTTTCATTTTGCAGGGAATGTCCATACAGCACTGTCTATGCTAAGAGGCTGGGAAGGCTTCATCCCCCACTGCCTCCTAGTAAACCCATGCCCACTTCTTGGGGCTGCAAGAGACTGCTTCATCCCCACTGCCTCCCTACACCAAGTTTCACTATCTACATTGAGAAAAAAAGGGCTGAGAGGTGGTAGAGGAAGGGGAAGTGGCTTGTTCAGGATCCCAAAGCAGAACAGGAATAAACAGAAGGTCTAAAACTCCTTCCCTCAATCCTGGTACCTTCTGGATCCTGAGACCACAATTCAGTTTACATTCTCTGAGCATAGGTAAATCGTGCTGAAATTTTGGATTTAAAAGATCCACAATGTATTGATAAGAAGCTGGCTTCAGAGGAAAAGGTATTTCATGGGCTGTAGTTCTCAATTATATAACATTGCAGTATCACTGTATTGAAGGAACACAGATTAACAGAGTGTGCTGATGGTCTTACAGGCAGACTGGAGACTAAAATGTCCATAGTGGTGGCATGGATATTAGCACTGTGCTGGCCAGGGCAATTAGCTTAACTCCTCATAACCTTTTTCTCTTGGTTTTAGAACTACATTTTAAAAAAGCAGTGATTGTCCTTAGGTGTATCTTTGTGACACCAAATGATGTCAGTGTGGCTTACCTGGACAATTAGCTTATTTTCTTTATCGGGCAGAATTCGGTAGGTGTAAACACAGTTCCGGAACCTGGAACAGATCAGAGGATATATGGTCAGACCATCTCCAGAAGGGAATCATACCACAGCACTTCTCCCCATGAGAAAAGGTACTGGAAGATCGTAGGGCACATATATGGCTTCATACACAAGGGTTTTAAACATTTATCTTAATTTCTTTCCCTGGAGTCTGTGAACTAACACAAACCTGAGGTGTTCCTGGTCACTGAAACGTGTTTGCAGATGTCATTTCAAATAAGTAATAACAGCATCAGCCTCAGAGCGAGTTACTCAACTCTTCTTCTGGCCGGAAAGAAAGAAAACACCAAATGGCTCTAGCTGTCAGTAGAGTGGGTGTCTCAGGAAGGAATGAAAAAGCAGAAATACAAAAGACAAAGGGCCAAAATCGGCAATGAATGAGTAAATTTAAGGGCTAGTGTGTGCATTGACTTGCATAGGAAAAAAACCCAAAGATATTTCAGCTAAATTGCAGCAAGATAGCTGATGGCTAGGCACATTTTCATGGAAAATTCTTCAACAACAGACTAAATGACATCTCTCTACACTGGATCTGCAGATCAACCATAAGAAACAATTTGTCAATTAGATTCTTATTTAAGGAGGGGGTGGAGAAGTCTTCTGCCCAGTGGAGGGCCATGTTCAAGCACAAGAGCCCAAGGGAAGCCTGAGCTGTGCTGTAATGTGATAAGCAATAAACTTCCTCAGCAGCTGCTGAGCTTTGTGGAGCTTGCCCAAGAAGCGCTGAGTAAAAGTTTTTAATATATATATATATAAAACTTTTCTGCGTAGTGAACAACAGATCAATCAAATATTTTTAATTACCTTCAAGGCACTCAGTTAAAACATACAATATGTCTTTAAGTCACCAAACAATGCTGGTTTCTCAAAGGAAAAAAAGGAATCCACTCTCAGAGCTTCCTTGGCTTTAACAGAAAACTGTTACTTATTACCTGTGGAACCATCATGAAAATGTCCTGTGGTCAGACCCCCAGCTGGGGAGATCGGGCAGATCAATAAAACATCCTCAGCTCTTTCACAATTATGTTGTGAGTTTATTAGTCATATTCTTCATATTTCAGAATCAGTCCACCCAGGAGAGAGAAAAAGAGATTGCCAGGATTTTCAACATCCTTATACAAGGAGTCACAAAGAACAATTGGAAATGAAAAGGAATTACTCATAAATCATAGCTGACTGTTTCCGTGGTGTTTGAAGGGTTTTTTTTCTCATGTATCCACATTAACCTGTATCTTTTGACAGCTGTAATGCAAAGGACGCAGAGGAATTAGAACTGCTCCCACGGCTCAGTACCACTTCACTAAGCAACGTAAAACCATTTCACAGGCATCTGTTCATTCACACATCTGAGGATCTGGTACAGAGCTGGAAGTCACAGCCATGACCCCCCAGTATTTTGGATTGCCACAACACTGCTAATTTCAGTAAGCTCAGGGCAATCAATGCTAGATGAGGATATGCTCCAAGGAAGGGTACAAGTTTTGTTTTTATCTGTCAGTGCAGTTCCCTTACCCCATTTCCTCCTGCTGATATGCAAACTGGACTGAGCAGAACTGCTCATGTAGCTGATGGGAGAAAATTTGTGTGTGTGGAGATTGTGAAACCGATAAACAAACCAGCTCAATGGCTCTTGTGTCACAAGAGGACCCTCCTTTTTACCTCCACAGAAAGTGCCCCATCACAGAAGCCTTTACAAGGCTGCTGTTGTAATACTTGTGAAGAGGTTTAAGCTGAGGACAGGTAAGATTAGTGTAAGAGCAAGGAAAAGAAGGGCTGCTGTGTGATACAGGAGCAGGGAGAAGCACTTCCTAGGATCAGAAGCAGGTATCTTCTTTAGCAATCCCCTAATTTAGTGCATGTGATGGATGGAGAAGACTGGGACTCTTACTCCGTTTCTAACCATAGGCTTTCTCTCCTTGGTGTCCTGACTGTCAAGTTATGTCAATTACTGTCACATTCCAGTCCCTCCCTAAAATCTGGGTTGAGTTCAGAATTGCTTGACCACTTGTCAGGCTGTCTGTGAGGGATAAGTACAGCTTGAAGATATCACCAAGTACTTTGTCATTTTTCTGTTCTCTCAACCAACCAGAGGAGGAAAAGGGACAAGGCTTTCATTTTCTCTTTCCTCTTCTGCTGCCCATGTTTTTGTGCACAGGTGATGACATGCATATAGGGACCATATGGGGAAATCCTAAACTGGGCTGCCATTCTAGACATGGTGTTAAGTGCAACATGGGAGAGCCATCCAGCCAGGAGGTTGGGAACAGTATCTCACTGGCAGTGTCCTCTCAGGGTGATCCCAAAGCTGCAGCTAGCCAGTCACATGTAGACAATGAATGGTCTCCTGGAGGAATTATACCAGTTCATATGCAGCACACTGTGAATGAATGCTAAGCAGGCTTTTTGAGTTCAGGGCTCAGGCATTCCCCTCCAAGTAAATTTCTTGTCAATAAATTGGCAGATAAATGATCCAGGCACAGAGAAAGCAGGAGGAAAATGGCTTTGCTTCTTGCCTTTTATGGGGCAGCGTGAGCAGTAGAGCGGAGGACATCATGGGGAGGAGCATTCCCTCTGCATTTGCTGACTGCTTCAGCTCTGCTAAATGTTGCTGCACTTGAGTTTCAGAGGTGACTAGGAGGGGAGGGCACTCTTAAAAAGCCTGCAAGTACACCTCCCTTACATGTCTGTACTTATACAAGTTCTATTTTCCTAAAGCAGTACTGCAAGAAAATCACTATTTCATTCTATGATATAAAAAGTGCTTTTGCTGGATTTTGACAGAACTGCCCAATCAATATTAGAGCTTTGTAGAATATGACACTTCTTTTTCATAGCAAATTTTATGTGCTGTGGTTTTTTTAACTATACACAGTTGATGCTTTCTCACTTTCAACATAATCCTTTTTTTGTGTAAACTTTTTGCAGTCAGGCTCTCAATTCCCCTCTCTCAGTTTTTGTCTCCAGCCTCTCTGTATTTTAAATAGAAGTAATTTAAGAGCTCCAACTTCAAACACCTTCCAGTCAATAATACAGCTGAAACTGATACAACTCCAAGGAATTCTGCAGCTTCAGCAAAGCTGTCCATTTTGTCAAGATGACATTCAGAGAGAAAGACTTATTCACTATCTTTAACTCTTTCTCTTCACAAACTAGCTACAAATCAGCATAAGATAAAGCTTGTAAGGGGTTTGACAGAAGTCTGTGTGACTTCTCAGTTGGCAATTAATGTCAGCCCTTTGTACCACAAATCCAGCTGCTCTTGGCTGACAAGGCTGGGTGCTCCTCATTTCTTTAATCAAACCATTCATGTTGGCCACCTCAGAATGGATTAAAGAACATAACCTTTGGCTCCTGGTTCAGAAAATCCTGGTCATTATATTGTTTCTATTTCCTGATCCCATGTCTCTCAAGTCACAAAAGGCTTTCAAAGTTGGCTGCGTAAACATTTACAATGGAAAAACTTATGCAAATGTATGCCAGTAGGCATTTTTACAGCACCTCTTTCTATAATCCCCACCATCACTCTCTAAATTTTGTGTAGATACTGGTTACAAGGTAAAGCAAAGCAGTCACACTAAAACATTCAAAGAAAGCTATAATCCATTTTAGTAAAATGTTTCCTGACTTGAAACTTGGGCCTTCAGCCTGTGCTTCATAATTGCCCCTCCTTCCTCCCGCTTGTCCTGAATATCCATCTGCAGCCACCCTTCTTTCTCTACTCCCTCCAAAAACACAGACCTCTTCCCCATGTTATTGCAAACATCTGAGTAGGCAGGCCACAGAGGCTTTCTGCACTTTGTGAACACCCCCATTATCCAGCCTCTGATCTCTGACAGTCCAACTCCTATGCTCAGAGGGCAGTTACCCAGCCCCCTCCTTTTCTGCAATGAATCGTCTGCAGCAGACGGTGCTGTCACCAGAAGTCTGACCTCAGAGACAAGCAGTTAGACCAGAGTTATAAACAGCAGCACAACCTTTACCACTGCAAGTTATATACTTTCAGAAAGCACCTACACTGAGAACCCTGCTTATAATTATATGTGGGGTAAGGATGGAGTAAGTTTTATTAATCTGCTGCACAGTGGCAGCAAAGAGAATCTGACAGGCAGAACGGGGTCCCACAGAGGCTCTCTTGATCTCTCCTAAGCAGAAAACAACTGTCTTATCTCTGTCTAATGCAAAATCAAACACTTCAAACTTCACCTACTGACTTCAATCTCCTCCTGTCCCTGCACTCCTTCTCCAAGAATAACACCTGCTTCTCACAAACCCCAGGCAGGAGGCCTTCCTCTATGGTCCCCAGCCCCAACCCAGAATGAGAGGGTCAAAGCTGACAGCACTCTTCCTATTTCCCACATGCAATATTTACCCTGTGAGCCACATTAATGATGCTGGTAGAACCACTGCTGTGCCAGGTATATCATGCACAGCTCCAGAAACTATTTCAAGCCTTTTGCTGACTGAGGCATAACATTGTACAAGCAGGTGGGTCAAACACACACTGAATCAGAGCCAGAAAAGTGCCTAGGAGAGTACCAAGCTCAGTACTTGAATTGTTAAATGTAAATACCTGACTCAAGCAGTAACAAGGATCCAAGAGGCCAAGAGATTATTTTCTCTCAGAGCAGAAACTGAAGTATCTTTGATTATTCTCACCTTTTGAATCAGGGGCAATAGCAGTGTGAGCAGTACAGCAGTAAAAGAATATGGGTTTGTTCAGCCTGGCTCTACTCCCAACCATTCTCTACCCTGTGGCCCACTCAAGTGAAACCATCCATGTTCTGATTCGGGCTGTGCCTTCCCAGTAGGTATAGTGGCTGTTTCTGGCTGTACTGAAAAAAGGGGGGGGGGGTGTAACACCCCACACAAGCAAGGGGGAAAGTGGCCGCGTGAAGCACGAGATTGAAAGGTGTACTTACAGCACGCAGAGTGCATATGCTGAAGCAATAGACTCACTGGCCCGCACAAGAAAGCTGCCATCCTTGCCTACTTTGGAGAGCAGGTCTTCGGCTCTGGAGCGAGTGATGTTGCCGTGGTACCAGCACTGATCCATTGCTGGAGCTGGAGAAAACCTGAATGCCAATACAGGAGCTGCCAGAGCAGCCTGTGTGTCTGTGTGTAACGATCAGGCAGCTACAGTTCACCAGCTTCCTGTTTCAATAGTGCAGAGAGGGAAAGGAAACTCAGCCGCGGACAACTTCCTCAACTCAAACAGCTCAGAGAGTGAGCATGACATGTTCCTGCACCCCCACTCTCCCTCTTCATGCTGCAGCTGAAGTGCCTAGCAAGTCCATGTTCCTTGCTTCCCCCCTACACACACACTTCATGTCCTAATACTCTGTATCAAAAAGTCACAGCTGGGGATCTTTTCTGCTCCCCCTCCGATTCAGTCCCCCAGGGTTTGGTGGCCATCCGTCCCATTTACAATCTTTTGTCAGACCCTTTGAGTTTTCATCTTTTTTCTGTCTGTCTATCCTACCCACTACAGGACTCCATGGGGAATAAATAAATCTCAGACTGATGAGAAACACACTGTGAATTAGGATATTTAGCACTGACTGCTGTCAGTGCTGCCTTGTCCAGTCCTCACATCTAGCTAGGCATGAGGGGACTTCAAATGAAAAAAAATCCCCCCTGCATGTTTTCATGCACTGAAGCAAACTTAGAAGCTGACTTGATTTGGAGATTGGTGACCAAAACTCCCTGTCAACTACTGTGAGATGGATTCAAAGATTTTTCCAACTCAAAATCCCCAGTTACGATGGAGCAAAGCCATGTCTGGCAACCATAGTCAGAGGGAGGAGAACTGGAGCTTTCACTTCCCTTTTCTTGGTCTGTACATCTGCTCCTTGTCTGTGCTGTGTGGCATGCTCAGTGCTGCACCTCCAAGGCAGAGCAATGAGTGGCATGTTGGCAGCAAGCAAGGACATTGCTACAGCAGCACTGTCTGCATGGCAAATCTGGTTGCCTATCCTGTACCTCCAATCACTGCCTTTGAAGGCAGCACTTCTACACATCCTCCTTTGAGCTGTATCTAAAAGCAGCAGCTGAGCTGAGACACAGAGTACAGAGAGTTCCCAGGAAAGGCACCTATAGACCTATGCAACCCTCACCTCCCAGAGCCAGGAGAAAAGCTGGAACCATGGTAATGGATAGTGTATGGAGAGTTGCCCCTGTACATAGAGCATGGACAGCAGCAGGGCAGAAGGGAGCAGCCCTAATCAGTAGAATTTGTGGGTATGGAGAGGGAGAGTGAACTAGTGAATCGTTCTAAGCTGTAAGCTCTCGTAAGCTATAAAGTGGTGATAAACCCTGTTCTCCCCACAGGGAAGACCATCTACATATGGCAAAGGGATTTGACAGTCCTGCCTGACCATAGTGTGCTGCTAGCCTCATCTGTACCAGCTCCTTGAGATTTCCGATGCAGTAGTTTATCTGGAACATAGTTGCAGCAGGATGCAGAACAGCTCTGAATATCAAACCACTGCTTGACCTCACAGTGCTCTCCACACAATGGACTCATATATGGATACAGAGTGGATTGAAATGCTACGCAACATGAGTTTTGCGGGAATGAAACTGTCTTTAGAGAGCTTCTCCGGATCTACTGCAAGTAAACAGGGATGTACAAGCCCTGGTTAGACCTCTGAGACTGATCATAGAATCATAGAATGTTAGGGGTTGGAAGGGACCTAGAAGATCATCTAGTCCAAGCCCCCTGCCAGAGCAGGATCACTTAGACCAAGTCACACAGGAACAGATTCAGGCAGGTCTTGAATGTCTCCAGAGAAGGAGACTCCACAACCTCCCTGGGGAGCCTGTTCTGTCACCCTCACTGTGAAAAAATTTTTCCTTGTGTTTACCCTAAACCTCTTGTGCCCCAACTTGCACTCATTGCCTCTTGTCCTGTCATTGGATGACATTGAGAAGAGTCTGGCTCCATCCTCCCTACACTCACCCTTAACATATGTATAGCCATTGATGAGGTCCTCCCTCAGTCTCCTCTTCTGCAGTCTAAAGAGCCCCAGCTCTCTCAGCTCCTCCTCATAAGGGAGATGCTTTGCTCCCTTAATCATCTTGGTAGTCCTGCACTGGACTCTCTCCAGTAGCTCTTTGTCCTTCTTGAAGTGGGGTGCCCAAAACTGGACACAGTATTCCAGATGGGACCTCACCCACACAGAGTAGAGGGGGAGGAGAATCATAGAATCATAGATATTAGGGGTTGGAAGGGACCTAGAAAATCATCTAGTCCAACCCCCCTCCCCGAGCAGGATCACCTAGACCAAGTCACCCAGGAACAGATTCAGGCGGGTCTTAAGTGTCTCCAGAGATGGAGACTCCA
>JAOEGS010024165.1:4340-17480 GCA_025447755.1 Corythornis vintsioides
GCCATCTCCCTCAGCACTCGTGGGTGTAACCCATCAGGGCCCATAGATTTGTAGATGACCAGTCTGCTCAATTGGTCAAGAGTTGTTTAAGGTTATCAATTATTTGACTGATTTATATTTCAGTATCAGTTAGTCCTTGAAATATTTAAGAGATCGCTATTAAAACCATTGTAAGTTGTTGAATTTGTTGTTTAGGTATCTCAAGGGGGTGATAAAGAAAAAAAATCTGGAGAGTTTCCCAATAGAAGGCAGGCTGTTGGATAGTGAGAAGGCAGTACAGAAAGTAGACTTCAGAAGGCAGGGTGCGAATATTTTTATTTAGAAGATAAAAATGTTTTGGTAAAAGTTATCATCTCTAAGCAGTAGTGCAGACTGAGATAGGAGGTACAGGTTAGAGACATAAAAAATCTACTGTTGGCTACCCTCCAGAGTTTTATGCTGTCACTAAGGGTAGAATTTGGCTTACTGTCTGCACAATGTGAAACTTTCCTAATTGCACTACATATGTTGTTCGGTACCATTTTTTAATTATTTTTTTTTTAATCTTTTCTATGCTTCATAGTGATTTGTCACTGTGTAAAGGACTTTTTTTCCCCTTTCCTGTTAAAAAGCATACACAAAAAATTATATATCTGCTATACCTACTTAGTCTTATGAGTAAATGACTTGCTTAAGTAACATGAATTTGTTTGAATCTCTCAGGCAATTACTTGACAATAAAGCTGTTCCTATATTGCTTTAGATACCTTTCTGGTGTCTTTTGAGCATTGTCTGCATCTAAGGCATATGGCCTTTTCTCTGTAGATGCCCCTAGCTTCATCTGTTATTGTTACTTTAGGAGACATCAGTTTTAAATTATGATAACACTGTGTTAGACCAAGTGGGTTTGGAGTTTTTCAGTAAATCCCAGCAGTTGCCTGCACAAGCATAAATTAAACTATTAAAATTCTAAATAGATAACAAGGACTGTAATTAACTTCCAACTTAGTTAATATAATGTGTTTCCAAAGAAAGGTAATATAAAAGGTACTTAACATATAAAATAAATAACATATTAAAAGATTTCAATACTTTGTTTATCATATACAAAGGGTGGCAAAATAAAAGTTTGCTTTGATGTAATTCACAGACCACAACAGGAAAAGTTGAGAGTAGTTTGATTTGGGCTATGTTTTCACGTTGTGTAGAAACTGTTATTTTAACTTGTGGAATTGATGCAAGGACACCCTTGGAGGTCTGTACTGCCTGGAAGCAACCTGAACTATGTGAAAAATCCTTTGTTATCATTATCCTATTCTTATCTAATTTTTATGCTTTTTGAAATGCATAATCTCATCCCATTTCTTTCACTCTTTTTGTTACAGAGATTTCTGGTCTGAAACTTATGAAGAATTTTACATTTATATTTCTCTTATGGTTTTGATTATTTGTTATGCATTAAGGTAATCCTGCATTTACAGACCACATTCTAGCATTAATATAATTCCATGCCTATATTAGGCAATTATCTAGTTAAATTTGATTAAATACTGAATTATTTGATCTCACACTATTGAGTTCTTAAAATTTGTAGAGATGATAAACATAAAATACTGTACTCATCACAGTCCAGAAATCATATAATTAAAGCTTTGAAAAACCAACAGTTTCAAAGGGCAAGGTGCAAATGCTTAACATAAAATGAGCTGGAATCAATGAAAGCCAGACTGACTGGTCAGATTGAATGAAAGCCAAATGCAGATTCTCTAATGACAAGATTTGATGGAAATCTAATAAATGCAGTGAGACTATACTCATATAGGAGTCTAGTTGAACCAAAACATCAACGTTTGTAAGGAAAGAAAATTCAGAAATATTTTATGAATTACAATGTAGCAGAATAAGACCCAATGCTGTTTATAGTTACAGCTGCCTCTGATTAATTGGGAGGATTACAGTCATCACTTACTTATCAACAAAAGTGTTTTGACAGTGTCAGTTCTGTACAGCATCAGCACCGGCGTTCTTTAACTAGTGGAGACAGTACTCTTGGTGGTATAAGATATCTATCATGAACATAACAAGAACTAAAAGTTCCCATCTTGCTAGCATGTGTTTGAAAATACAGACAGAAAAAAAAAAAAAAGTAAAAAAATTATAATCCCTTTTTTATGTTCAGACATGCTGCTGCCCATAATCACCTCCATATGCTTGTGGATAGCAAGTGAAATCCTCACTGACAACCACTGCAAAGGTACATTAATACACAGGACTTCTGTAACACATTAGCTGAACATGTTTTTCCAGCACAAAATAATAATTTCTCACCACTTGTCTCATGAGTGAAATCACAGAGAAGCTGGAAGCCATGACTCTCTTGTGCTGCTTTCTGTGTTCAACTTGAATTGCTGCATGCTTCTCTGCAGCTTCGGGGATAACCAGTAGTCCCGTTGACTTCTCTGCAAATGCAGCATAAGTTCTTCCCTGGTGTACCCTTCCTGCCCTGGTATGTTGTAGTGCTAGGGGTGGTGTTAGTAGTTGTGCTGCTTCTGTTTAGTGCAAAAGGGAAATAAGACCCATAAGACTTTAACAAGGGCTGTGATGCTGTGGTGCGAGCCAACAGGGCACCAGGAAGTTGAAGCCAAAGTTTTCCATGGTATTCAGTAGACTCTGACACTTGAGCTTTCTTAAGCTCAATGTTTTACAGATCTACTCTCAGACTAAGACCCCAGCTCATCAGACTCCCACCTAACTCCCAACAATGACGTATGTCAACATGAAACTCCAAGTTAGTTTCCCATATTTGTTTGCTGGTAACTGAGACATGATGTAACTACTTGTCCTTTTTGTTTAAGTTTTCTTTTGCTTTGGTAGGGTACAACCATTCTATTGCTTCTGCATATGCTCCTTGTAAAATGAAAAAGAGTACATATCTTTCTGTGCCCTGAGTCCTGCTATTACCCATAAAGGCATTTCTTTCCAATTTGATAACAGTAGGTATTTATTTCTATGCATTAATTTTCTCATGTCATTTTACTAAGAAGTATTGCTGTTACAGAATTCTCCATGATGAACTCCTTCTCTCCATCATCTCAGTGTAGTATATTGACACTAAATCTTGCATGTTTTACTGAAAAGTCCCCTTCTGTTTGTTTGGCCAAGGGATCTTTAACATAGACACCAGTGTGTGGAATAGCTCTGTTTTTTTCACCAGACAGATGTGCACAAGCATATTTTGACTTCACCATGTAAATGGAAAAAAAAATCCAATTAGAATACTTCTTCTAAGAGTATTAGTTGGCAAAGTTTCCTTTGTTATTACTGATTTCTCCAGTAAAACATCTTTTTGTCAAATACAAGAAATGCATTATATCTGATTTTTACATCAGTATAGAATGAAATAATTATTAGTTTGTTAGATACTGGTAAAATACATCTTTTCCACAGTCATTGCCTTCCACAACATGATTACTTTTGACAAAGAAGTGATGGGACTCTTTTCAGTTCATATAGATAAAATAGTAGTATTTGATTTATAAAATAAGCTTAGACAAAAGTGACTGGTCCTTTCTGATTTTGATATTTGGATAATCATGCTGGCTATTCTCTCTGTGATTAAACAAAAACAGACCTGAATACATGTGATAATATATACCGGTGTTTAAGTCTGCACCCTAATCTTTAGTATACCAGTATAGACAGCCTGTGAAAGTCCTAGAAAAAATTGTCTCTCTGCAAGATTTCACTTCAGCTATTCACATTTTAAGCTGCAGTTATCTCTGGTTATTCTCCAGTTCAGGTGAATATCTCCAGGCTCCAAGTGTGAAACATGAACTACCCAATTAGCTTTAAAAGATGAAAACCTGGTAGAGATTTACAAAGCTAATGAACTGTCATGTTAGTTTTTTATGACACACATGGGTATGGTAGTTTTCAATCTGAGTGCTCTCTAAAGAAGAAATAAAAACAATAGTTAACTGTTTCCTGAGGCTTTTGAGATTTTAAAGAGAAAATAAAATGGAAATAACCATTTTCTTTTTGTCTGTCATTTGAAATATTATACTGACAGTAGTCTTGCAGAAGTATCATCCAAACATGCACAATGCAAAGGCTATAAAGAAGGCAATAAGGCAATCTAGGTTTTGTGAAGCTTAGTCCTTTTCCGTTTCTCTTAAATAAAGGCTTCTGGAGACCTCAGCATAAGGGCCTCTTCCTCCACATGGATTATTGTTCATATGTAGCTCAGAAGGTGAAACAAGGCATTTGGATTTCTGACTGTAAAGGAATAAGCCTTCAGTCAGACTTGTCTTCTTCCAGTGGTGACAGAATAATGTTACTAAAGATTTTCTTCCATTGCATTTTTTTATGAGGGGAAAGAGAAAAGGCATGAAGGAGGAAGGGAAAATTCTTTAAACTGTTTCATCAGCAATATGAACCCATAACATATTTCACTGCACATGGATTCCTAAAGAACTAAAAATGCACACAAATGAATGACAGTACAACATTACATAAACTACATGCACTCCTGTAACACAGCTCTTTTTAAAGCAGTGCAATCATAAGCAAATATAGAAATGAAGAAGTTTGTTAATAGAAGGGGGAGAACAGTTGTCACATAATGGAAAAACTTGACAAAATTATGATAGTTTAAAATCAATAACAAAAGAAGGCTTATTTAGAACTGTGAATCTGTTCAATGACATTTACAGTGTTCTTTAAAAATAGTATTTTAGTTAATAGCCCAAAAATTTCATCAGGAGACCTAGGACTTTTTTTCCTGATCTTTTCTGCAACATATACATTTTTTATGAATTTTTATTTTTTGCCAATCCCTGTCTATGACTCTGTTTTTTATTGTTTGTGTATAGCTGTGTATAATACTATATTTTACAAGCTCTATATTGCACCAGCACAACACAGCCTTTTTTGACGTGGATTCTGATAGAAGCTCTTGTCCCTAAGTGCTTAACCAAGCAGAATGAGACAGACAGAAGCATGAAACAAAACAATGTGTAAACACAAGGTACACAGAATTATTGAAGTATTTAATAATAAGGTAAATAATAGGAAAAAAATTAAAGGGAGGAAAAGCATATGGTTTTGGATAACATTTAATAGAGATGAGGAAAAGTGTCATAAGAAGCTGGCCTAATATTATTTTGTCATTTGTCTTAGAACAAAGCCTAGGGTACTAATTGTGACTGAAGCTGCACCTTATAAGTATTATAAGAAGAAACTTATCAGAGAAGGCATTTCAAGTTATTCAACTCCTTGCAAGAGAATCTGATTGCAGAAGAGACTTTTGATCCAGAAGGATGCACAAAACTTAATCTACCAGCAGAACAGTCTCCTGTAACAGCAAAACAAAGAAACATAGGATACTCGTTAAAGTAAATTTAGAAATAGTAATTATAAACAAAATTATATACTGTTCCACAAGGCAAGACCAGATTAAGGGCACTGCACCTATAAATGGTGGTGGTGCTTTTAATAAAAAATACAGATTAATAGAGTCTCCACATTGAGCAAAAAGGGTAATACAAATTAAATGGATCATACAGATGTAAAGTAACTTGCTAAAGACAAAAACTAAGAAATTCTAGTAGGTTTGAGATTTATTTTACGAAGATATTGCTATATCTGAGTTAGCCTCTGTTGTTTTGTCTTGTAATATTTTACAGTAAATTAAGATATTTTTTTAATGTCTGCTTTAGGGACATAAGGCTAATTTTACTCTGGAATTGACTATTTCTCTCTGGTGATATATAAACGGGTGATAACTCAGATGTATAAATCCCATTAGATAGCTCTTGAAGCTTGAGCTTCAAATTAGGCCAGGTGGCTAAAGAGCCTTTCAACAGTATCTGAAGCTGAATCAAAACACTTGATCACTAGAATTTTCCTTCAAGACCACAAGGAAGGGTAAGAGTTTTGTACGGAACTCCTTTACAGCCAGCATGAAGCATATCTGTGTATGTCTTCTAATTTTAGAAGAGATAAGTATAAGGAATGGTGAATAGAAGGATCATTGACTTTTGATCTAAGAGTAATAGCTTAGATTCAGCATTTAATTAAAAAAAAAGAAAATTGCTTCTGAGCATGGACAGAGACGAAAAACAAATGATCCATAATTCTTTGAGCTTCCCTTTCCTCCTGGGAAAGCTACTAAGAAATAGTAGGGGAAAGTAGGACACAGATTAGAAACACAATCCTGCTTTTAGAACTGCAGAAAGAAAAACGTGTTACCTGTGATACTTAATCACCAGATGGAGCTTTGTTTATTCTCTAAATGCCTTTAGGGAAGGCATGTTCTGTGTAAGTGCAGAAGAAATAAAATATTCAGAAGCAGTATATTCATAAACAGAACATGGTTATACTGTTGAACGCAACAGTTGTATTTCAAATAAGCATTGGTTCTTAGTGCACAGAAAAATTACTTTTTTCTAAGCAGATCCTAAGTATCAGGAAAAAACTTATCTTAGCATGCTGTAAAATTACTTTAGTACAACACAGATCTTCAAACACTATATTATCTTTTAAATGCATTTCCACAGTGTGTCAGTGGCAGGAGTTGATTTAAGTCAGGGAACAGTTTCGTGGAAGAGTGGAATAGCTGAGAGGAAGAAATATATTAACCTTTTGACTGATGCATGGCAGGCTGCCTATTAATTTGATAGGTATGTACATGTTAGCTGAATGCACTATGATTGCTTTGAGATAAATGAACAAATGATGCCAGTGTGTATCAGTACTTATTTGCAATACTCATGTTCTTTGCAGAGTGTTCTGCAAGGCTGACAGGCTGAAATTCATTCATAAGTGTGCATATTGACAGGCATAGAATAGGAACATAACACAGACAAAAAATGATGCCATCTGTTATACCCCTCTTGGAAGGTAACAAACAGAAAAAAACCCCATGAGTGCCTAATGACAACACAAGTAGTAAATATAGAGGCTACTGTTGCAGACATGATGGGCAACAAGGTAGGGCAACTGAACAACTATAGTGGTTGATCATGTTATTTTCAAAGAGCAAAAAGACCCTTCCTCATGAGCAGAAATCTGTCCTGAAGTGCCATACTGTGACCATAAGCCTAATTTTTACATTTAAATAGTTGTGCACTGATGTTGTTCCATTTCCCTCAGTACTGCTAAATGAAGGGTACATCTAAATCAAGGGTACATCTTGGGTACATCAAGGGTACATAATTCTTGACTATTCCAGAAATAGTCTTATATTGTTATATGTCTTCCTGCTTTTAATCAGACTCTTCCAGACTCTTACACAAGCATTATGTGTATATGTATTACTTTCTCCACAAAACAATTTTCCTTATAACAGAAGGAAGTCGTCAACCTCAGTAGCCCAGGAAAAAGAAAAAAATTACTTGGAAAAAAGTCCTCACAAATCTTAAAGCCATTTAACCAGATGACAATGGTGATGTTCTTTGCAGTATTGGATTTTTAACACAAGATGGTACTCTCGGAAGGTATAAATTGCAGTACCACATTATTAAGTTTGTAGTTCAAAGTAATCACAATATATTTCTTTTTATAACACTCATAATTAAATGATTGTCTAATGTACAGTTTATTTTCGGTAATAAAAGAGTGTATGGAAAAAAGATAGAAGATCTCAATTTTTAATGTTTTGACACCTTTCGAATCTATTAACATCTTATTAAGAAACATACTTTATTAATGCTTTTCAGCATTTGAACATTTAAAGGTGAGGAAAGCAATTTCATGTGTGTTTTTTTAACCTCTGGGTTTATTCATCTGTGAATAACTGTGAACTGTTGGATGGTAGCTGGTGCTTCTTCAGCATTAGTGTAATTCATTAGAACTTTCAGTGAAGCAAATAGGAATTTAATTGTGAAGGATTAAGGATAACATTGTGTTCAGTCTGCTATTATATTTCTTTACCAAACATAGCTTTGCTGATTTTATACAATTTCAGATGTGGCACTTAACATTGCACTTAAATTTTGGAATTGATCTAATACAAATGGAAAAGTGTGATTTTCCAAATAATGATAATGTAATTACAAACAACCAAAAATTTTTACAAACAGTAGTGCTCACAATTTTATGGGGCTGATACTCAAATTGCAGTTAAGAACTGCTCATGAATAAATGACTGAAAAAATTATTAGATGAGTAAGCTAAATTACCCTGTGGTTGTGTTAGGAAAGGAAAGAGGGGGAAGTTAAAGCAGGTGAAGTTGAAAGCATCTAAAAGGAACTAGTAAGCAAAGGAATCACAGACATTAAGTACACAATGGAAACTTTGATGAATTGCTTATATAGTTTTGATTTTTTTTAACTGAAAAGAAGTAATTCCATCAAAATAAAACTCCAAAAATAGGTGGAGTATGATTTAGACAATTCTTTGAAAGGTCCCTTACAGATCACCTTCTCTTCAATAATTTGCTGTAGAGGTAAAATGAAGTTTGAAACGGAACAATTTACTATTGAAACCAAAGTGTACAGAAAAAAAAAATTTGCCAAATCCATAGCATCAGGTACTCAGAAAAATTATTTATCATGATTTTCCATCTATTTACATATAACTATATATACATTTTCATCCTGAAAGTTATAAATCTGTACAAGAAGTTGTTTAGGAATACATTTCTGAGGCAGAAAGGTATAAGAAACCTCCATCAGGGTTAAGATATAAGTCAATATGTCCATCCTCTTTGGATGTCATTCTGCACCTCCCAATAGCATGTTAATGACATCATAAAGCTAGAAAAATCTGAGTTGTATAGAACAGTAAATATTTCTTTTGCCTTTTGTTGATTATCTTGTTCAAAGTTGAATTCCTGGGCATGTGTGAATATCCTGCCACACTACCTGTGAAGCACTCTTGGCTTTATTTTTTTTTAATATTTTGAATAATATTATGAATAACACATCATATCCATCTTTGCTATCTGCATTTGCCAGTTTATATATATATATATGTGTGTGACTGAAATGTGGAACTGTGGAAATGGAGGAGAAAGGACACTTGGAGGAACAATTCCTAAGTGAAACATTATCTTGAAAAAATTTCCCACCTACTTCAAAATTAAGAGTTCATAGTATAATATACTACTCCATCAAATATTTGAAAATGACCGAAAACTACATATTTCCTCCTGTCTTTCTCTTGGTAGAACATCCAAAGTGTTTGGTTTATGTTGCTATCAGCTACCTAAAGTAAGCACTTCAGAGTTGTAAGCATATGAGCATGTACATTTTAGCAGTTTAGTAATTAAGCTGACATAATGCATGTCAACAATCACAGCAGGCTTCAGTGGTGATCCTTATTATAACAGATATTGAAAGAAACACTAGGGTGACCGTCACAGATAAGCAGTACTGGCATTAGCAAATGGACATCGTGGGCCCAGGTAGGAAAACATAGTTTATTAACTAGAGTAATGGTAATGCTATTAGCTCCCTGTGGTAGCTATTTATAGGTGCCAGATAATACTGATGCATTTAAGGATTTGTTGCTGTTTTCTATTACAGTCCTAGGATATGTGGCTGAACAGTACAAAAAAAAAAAAAAAAATGTTTAAAATGAGAAAGCAGATCTTTAAAACTGTGATGCATAAAGCTGAAGCAAAATTTAACAAAATATTCTAAACAATAGTGCAAGATATTAATAAATTCACATAAATGTTCCCAAGAGGGCTGTGTATATCCAAAATTAAGTCTTACTGGAAAAATAAACTAGACACAAATCCTTATCATAGAGCAAATAGGGTGGGGACAGATTAATATTCAAGGGATAACATTTTGCCTCAGTTTTGCTTCACAGGACAGATGGGGGTGGAGGGCATCTCTGGAGATAAGCCAGTCCAAACTCATACTCAAAACACACTGAACTAGAATAAGTTGTCCAGGCCCATGTGCAATCAGGCTTTGTTTCTTTCCAAGGATGGAGACTCCACAACCTTGATGGGAAATTTTTCACAATGGTCAATCACCCTTCCATAAAAATTAATAAATAAGTTTCTTTCATAGGTTTAAACAGGTTCTTCTATTTAAGTTTTTGCCCATTCACAAATGAAAAAAGAAAAAAAGGCTTCTTCTTTTCAGGTTTATCAAACCTATCAAAGCTTGTCAAAGCTTTCTGGGGCTCAAGCTCTTGTAATAAATTCTTAACAATTCTCCCTACAACCTTAGGAAGAACATTTTACTATTTAGGTCATCTGAAGCCTAGTCCTGTTGTTTATCTGCCAGTTGCCGGAGGAGGAGAAGGAGTGAGGCAGAGAAAATTTTCTTCACCAAGATGCCAAGAAAACTTTATTTATTAATTTACAGCTCTTTTTATACCCTTTTAACTTAAAGTTAATTGCACAAGAAGCCAGCCACACCCTGGGGTGATTGACTGGGGTGCCACAACACTCATAATCGAAACAATCTTTCTACTGTTTTACAAACAGCTGCCAACAAGATCACAGCTGGTGAGAATCTTTGTGATCCCACAGGAAGGAAAATTCCATGCAGTAGTATTTTAACATCCACATAGTCCTGTCAGGAACTTCTCTGTTTATTCTATAACCTTCTTTCTTACTTTATTTTCCTAAACTCTACCTTCAAGTCATCCTTCCCTAGCTGATCATCTTCTTTTGCCTTTATGAAGAAAGGGAAGGTTTATCTCCTCAGTACTTCCCTCTGCCCAGAGCAAAGCAGCTGAGAAAAATCAAACAGGTCTTCACAGTCTGTCTGATGACAAGGCCCCCTTCTTAATATAATATATTATGCTGTTTGCAGCAAAGAGCAGATGAACATAAATCTTTTGCGATGTTATATGAGAAAGTAGTAATGCCTTTGACATCCTGACTTAGAATGCTGAATATTTTGAGTGTATACTTGGATAATTTGTGACGTTGAATTATAACACTTATCCTCTAATCATCTCCAGGCCTCTTGGAGTACTTACTTTGGAACTTCTTGATTTTGCTGTGAAAAAATAAATAAAAATAATTTGTCATTATTTCTGAGTGTTTTTACTTCAGTGGTGTTGTATCAAGCCATTCCTTTGTTGATAGTCTACAAGATAAAAAATGAAAGTGGATTCAGTTATTAGATTATTTCAAAGAAAAAAAATATTATAAAAGATAGCATATGAAGTTATAAACAAATGAAAAAGATAACTTAAGCATACATGAGCACCAACATTCCTTAGCACAATAGACAATAGTGTTCCAAACAAGCTCTTATGGTCTACTTCATCAATCATATGTGTGGTGAAGAGTTCCTAAGTACTCATTAACTTGATAAGAGCTTCAAAAGAATCTATTTGGTCAACAGTTCACGGTCCTATAGATGTGCATAATAAATCATAAAAGCTTCCTAGAAAATGCTAGAATATATTAGTTCAACTATCATATAATTCTGCCACATAGGATTTATTTCACCTCAAACTTTCCTCAGTTCTTTTTGTAGTGTTTGTGAATAGGTTCATACATTTATTTATTCTGAATTTTTCCTAATCCAGTTTGTGAGAGAAAGAAGTTGAAAAGTAAAACACAACAAAACATGAAATTAATTGCTGTTTTCAACAGTTCTCATACAGCATTAGTTGGTTTTGTGTGTTCATGTACAAGGACTGATGTTCATGAGGCAGAAGATAACGAGAAAAAACTCTTCAAAAGATGACTGAAAAGGCATATGTTACTTGCAGATGAATAGGAATAAAAATATATTGCTTTCAGACCTCTATAATAGCATGTTAAGTGCAAATAACAGGAAAAGGTGAATGAGGTAATTTGAGCTCTCTAGATGGGCAGTAGAAAATGTCTGAGTAAACACAAATTTACAAAGCAATTTGGTAACTAAGGTTAGGATGGAGAAATTTTGAGAGCAACAAAACGCCATAGCAGAAAAAGTTTTATCATATTGTTTATGACTACATGTGAAAATGTATAAATCATATCAACTGCAGAAGTCTTTATACTAGTTAAAGTAGTAAGACTAGTTATAGAATCATAGAAACATAGAATTATAAAATAATAGAATTATAAAATGTCTCAGATTGGAAGGGACCCTTAATCTAGTCCAACCACTCCCCCATTGGGCAGGGACATTTTCAACTTGATCAGGTTGCTCGAAGTCCCAGTGCTCTGGGAAATGTGTTGCAGTGTCTCATCACTCTCACCATGAACAAATTTCTTCCTAATATGCAATTTGAACCTATACTCTTCCAGTTTTAAACGGTTGTCCCTTGTCCTATCGCTACAGACTTGGTAAAAAGTTTCTTCACATCTTTGTTATAAGTCCCCTTTATATATTGAAAGGAGTGAGGTCTCCCTGGAGCTTTCTTTTTCCAAGCTGAACAACTCTAAATCTCTGTCTTTCCTCAAAAGTGTTCTAGTCCTCTGAGGGAATTTTCATGGTCCTCTTCTGGACAGGTTCATGTATTTCTTGTACTTGCAGCCTCAAAGCTGGATGCAGCACTCACCAGAGTATAGCAGAAGGATAGAATTGCATCCCTTGGCTACACTTGTTTTGATGCACCCAGGATACAATTGGTTTGCTCGGCTGAAAGAGTACATTGACAGCTCATGTTTGGTTTTTCATCCACCAGTATCTCAAAGGCCTTCTCCACATGACTGCTCTAGATCCATTCATCCACTAGTCTGTATTGATATTAGGTATTCCTCAAATCCAGTGCAGGACCTTGCACTTGGCATTATTGAACTTCATGAGCTTTTGTCACAATCCGACATTAGGATACGTGGCAATTTTTATGAAAGGTTTAAAGGTGATTCCCCAATGGTGAAATTAAGACTCAAACAAGGTCAAATACCACATGCATGATGAAGTTTTATTAGAGTAGCATAGAAAAGTTTCTAAAGCAGACAGGACAGGGAGAAAACTAGAAACAGAAAAGAAAGGAGAAAGCAGAAGACAGCAGACGATAGAATAGTCACCACCATGGTCCAGACGACGATGTCAGTGGGGCAGAGAGCTTCTTTTCTTTTCCAGGAAAATGCTTGCTTTTTTCCATAGTGTCCCAGATTTTTTATATGGTTCTTGCCCGCTACACCCCCACTTCTCTCCCTGTGCAGATGAAGAATTCCTTCTGCCTTCTCTGTACTCCTCCAAGAGATAAGGGAGGGGGGTATAATGTAGATAACAGAGTCCTTGGTCT
>JAOEGS010024169.1:0-14463 GCA_025447755.1 Corythornis vintsioides
AGACACTTAAGACCCGCCTGGATCTGTTCCTGGGTGACTTGGTCTAGGTGATCCTGCTCAGGCAGGGGGGTTGGACTGGATTATCTTCTAAGTCCCTTCCAACTCCTGATATCTGTGAATCTGTGAATATGGCATTGCTAATAAGAAAAAATACAATTCTATGCATAAAGTTAGTAAAATTAGTTCAGAAATATTCTGATATTCTAGTTGCAAGAGGAAAGAAAAGAGAAGTCACAAATGCTGTTCAAAGTAGAGTTTTTGTCTTAAGCTATACACTTTTTGCCTTTCTAAGCGTTACACTAGATGATTAATTTCCTTAAGCATGGTTATGTTGTTAATTCCATACTATTCAGCTTAGAATTAAGTTTGCTGACTGCCACATTAAAATGTTTTACTGTGTGATTTCCTTACCTGTGCACAGAACATGATTTATATGATTTCCTCATCAAAACTCAATAAATCACATCTTTTGCACATTAAACCACCTCCTACTCTCAGTAAATTAATTTACTACAATGTCTTTAGTTCTCTGAGTGCATGAACAAAAATTCATGTTGAACTGACCAAGATGTCTAGAAGTAGTTTATGCTTGATTAATCTAAAACATGAAATTATTATTCTTTAGGAAGCTGTAACCAAAAAATAAAAATCTACCCAGCACAGATTTGTTGCATAGATATAAAAAGAAGCCTAATTAACACATGGGTGGTGTTTGGTTTTTTTTGTTTGTTTGTTTGGTTGGGTTTTTTTATTTTTTTGGTTGGTTTGGTTTTGGGTTTTTTTTAAGTCACCTGTAACTGGAAGAAATATAATCACTTTTGGCTTTAAATCTCCTGAAATGCTTCAGTCCATCTTCAGGAATCTACACTTATTAACATAGGATCTGCCAAAGTTGTCATAATAATATAATTTGCTTCAGAGAACCAAGAATCATTTTTTTTCAGAGTGAGACTTGCTTTATTTCAATAATTCTTTAAATAAAGAAAATGGATTCTCCCGCAAATTATGTGCAGATCTTCTCATAACATTTTTTTTTTTTAATTTCCAGAGAAAAGTATAATAGCACTCAGGAAACAGGCTGAAAGACAGCTAGACCTTTCACAGAGGCATAATTCAGTATCAAATGTGTGTCAGGAATAAGGCCTTAGTGTCTCCAAAGGTCCTGCAAAGTGGACATGGTTCTAGAGAGAAATTTTCATGACTCAGATGCAACTTCTGGCTCAAGAAATCCCCTGGATGCTGGTCATAAGAAGATACAGGATGCCAGGGAGGATCACTTTATCTTTGGCCTGCTTTACATACTTCTTTCTTTGGTATTTTCCTCCACACAGAAGCAGAGAGAGACTATTCTCTCAGCCATAAAAACGTGTGACCTCATGTGGTATTGCACTTCTTGTATTAATGAACTGAAATACAATAAAGTCTGGTTATTTTATCTCCCTATCATAGATATGTAACTTTTCTGTAATAATGAAAGTGTTAATTTACAAAGAAAAGTTGTTTTAGAAAAATATGTATTTGTAGCTGTTTCTAATGCAGTACATGTTTGATACTTCTCTGTATGTCTCCTTGAAATTTATTTTTCTTTGTTTCTTAATTTGTTGCATTGGTATTGGCTAATTTGGTGCTTGTGTATATCTCTCATGCCTGTCCTGTTGAACATCCCATTCTCCCTATGCCAGGCCTTACTTTGTGGTATTTAGCTTGCATTCATTGGTGACTGCACTCCCAAAAGCTGGCTCCACTCCTGCTTATTAATAATCCCCAAGAGACTGCAAAGCTGGATTCTGTAGAGCTCCAAATTTATCTCTGTAATGATGACAGGCCAAACCACAAAAGAGAGAAAGAACTGCATGTTCTACTAACCCCACACCAGCTCCTAGCAAGTGACTGGGAGTCACACGCTTGGAAATTTTTGGACAGTTTCTTGATGTCATGGTCTAGTCAACAGACCACAAGACCAAAAAACAAGTATGTCAAGTATAATCCCGATTCTTCTATCTCTGATGATTTTGTAATATGGGGACAGTATTTGTCTTACTCTCTCTGACTATTTTTGGAGAGTCATTAGTTAATTAGGAACTGAAAAATACTAACTGGTAACAAACTCCTTTCGCATTAGAGTCTTCAGGTACTCCTTCAAATGAAGATATTTTCAGTTACCAGCTGTGCCAAAACCAAAATAACGCAATGCTATTGGGAGCCCTCTAATTATAGTTATTCTTGGTTTGCATGTAGCATGTACTTTACATGACTAAGAGATACTAGCAATTTTCAAATGCATTCTTACTTGTAGTTTGATGGTAAAAACATATGAGCAAATCAATCAACCCCAGCCATTCCCTGCAATGTTTTGACTAGCAAAGCTCAAATGTGATACACAAACCTGTATAGTTCCCATTCAGTCAATTATTGTTTCTCATAGAAGCAGTAGAAAATGTTTTCTATAATTGTTCTCTCACCTTGTTAAATATAACTCCATCTATCTCCTTATCCATGCTCTTGCATAGCAGCCTTTTTGTTTTCCAGAGCTTACCAAATCAGCAGTTATGCTTACTTATTCCATTTTATCCATGTTACTTGCATTTTTTTTCCTTTCCATATCTGACACACAGAAAAGTCCTGGGTATCCAGCAGGAGTTCTTGGCTTTCTGCAGTGTCCTGAGACCTCATGAACCTTTAAACTAGGGTTTAGAGCTTTCATCCTTTTACTGGACACAGACCAATGTTTGCAAAAATACTGCAGGGCTTATTTTCTACATAAAGTGTGATTCAATTACGTATTTTAATTGAGATATGCACTTTTCCCTCTCTCTTTTCTTTCACTGTCTGCAAACATTCACCCTAATCAGCTGTAATTTTTAGGGCAAAAGCGGCAATACCATCCATCTGGGTATTGCTTTTTCTTCTAGCAGACAAAATGAATATCATGCTCTCCAACCTCTGCTGTGTTTCAAGGTTTGAGTTCCAAGTCTAATTTCAGTAACTGCAAGAGTGATTAAGCAAAGTTTTGGGGATCTTTGTACTCCACTAATATTTTGCACAAGGTTCTTGCTGTAGAAAGCACTAACTGCAGGGAAAATAACAGGCCATAACATTTGTGAAACAAAAAGACATTTGTGTGATTGTTTAGAGGAACATATGTAAAAGGTCAGAAACAACAACAAACTACACCTGTGGCAACATGCTATAGAGCAGATGGGCACCCCTGTTGCAGTATTAGAGGCAATGGCACATGTTACTGCTAAAGGTCTGCAATCTGAAGACAAAGGTTCCTTTCTGACTTTGGCAGGTTCTTCTGTTTCTCAAGCTGTTGATGAAAGATCTTTCTATAACAGCATGACATAGCTGAAGCAAACACATGGTTTGCACCAATGTACATACAAGCTGCATACTGTAATTTAGGGATGTCGACTACTTGTTACATAGCCTCTGTTGGATTTTCAAAGTAAACAGAAGGGGAATAAAAAAATCCTCCTTTAGGGTTACACCTCAGGGAGGTCTAGTACATCATCAGCTGACCAAAGCAAGCAGTTATGTTAGTGCTGTTACAGCCACTGACCAAATACAGTTCCACTAAGTTAAATCACCTTGTCATATACCCACTTCTGCAAGAAGCTTGTCCATGTGACCCAGTAATGAAATTTGAGACATTGGTGCCCATTAGAAAATTAACAGTTCACTGGGATGTGGACATTGCTTTATCAGAGGGGTTTTTTTATCTTTCTCATTTTAACTCAGACTATAAACATTATAATCATTAACATTTCTCTGCTCAGATTACACTAACAGTCTTCTTTGTGAATTGTCTATTTGTGTAATTAAGATGTTAATCAGAAATTTCAGGTCTGGAACCAGAGCTGATTATTAATGAGTACACATAAGTAAACAAAGAAGAAAAGGATTTTTAATTTTGTGTTTATTAAATATAAATCTCTGACAACTCTCTTCATTTGTTCTCTTTTGTTAATTAATTTTAAAAAATGGGAGAGAAAAGCCCTTTGTAAAACAAAGAGGACCTGCTCTCTCTCTCCCTTTGTATTTCTTATCAGATTCTACTCCAATAGCTTCACTTCCAGCCTCCATGTCTTTATAACACTGGACAGCAGTTTGTGAAATTGTGACGTAAGGCAGCTTGCTCAGAATTGTCTAATATCCATCATCAGTTGGTTGGGGAGTGGGTTAAAAAAATGGCTGGGCCAGTCAGAGCTCTAAGCCTCATATCAAGGGGAGTGAAGGAAGCTGGAGTCCCTGATCAGGATGGGAGGGGGATTTGCTTCAGGTGTCGTAACCAAACAATAGAGCACCCCTCCCTATCTGGTGAGAAGATTTACTCTGAATTGCTGCATGAGAGCATGTTGACCTGCCACCAGGGTGCTGGCCTCGTCACCACAGTTAACTGGGGAGATTGGAGAAAAAATGGAAAACACATATGTTTATGCTTTCACACGCACCTTTAACTTGGCTTTGAAGTGTAGCTTTTTTTTTCAGATATGCCCTGAAAGACACTGATGTGTAGGAGGCATAATTCTAGTTCTAGAACCAATTTGAAACAAAGTTCATATAACCCAATCTGCCTGGTGCACTTAGAATAAAGTCACCAGAACAAAAAAATACAAACTTTACCCAGTCAGACCAAAGTTCATATAGTTTCATATCTTACAACAGATGCAAAGGGAAAGATATGAGAGTGAGGCAATACTCCTGTGTGAAGCTCCTGTCACGGGGTTATCTGTGGAGGACCTAATGTGAGCCAGACTGATCTGTGAGGCACTCAGATAGGTAGCTCACCTGTCAGACTACACTGCCTGTCTCTATGGTTTTTACTTGTAATTCAATTAGCCTCAAATTCTGTAGTCACTCTAGACATTTCCAGTGGGTCTGGGGGTTTTCCTAGTGCTGTCAGTCTCTTGGTCACTGGAAGTCTCAGCATGCTCACCCCTTAGCTGTCTGTCCCCTGCACATTGCCCACATTTACATTAGTCTAAGCTCCTAGTTTTAGAAGAGCCACCTATTGGGCTTCACACACTGCTTTTTCTGGCTTCAATCATGTTTTAATTCATTTAATGAATGTATTTCAGTGACAGGGTTAATAAGTAATAATTTAATTAGGGTCTTTCTCACAATGTATTCAAGGGGCAGAATTAAGGTTTTATGAGTGTTTCACAATTTGAAGTCCTAGGTTAGAAACATTATTTTAACATGATTACACTAGTCATTACTGCTAGGTCCTTTCTCTAATTTACTGTATGAGACAAGACGGGTTCCATTGTCTCTAAAACTAAGAAAGCTGGAGAAAGAAGGTTTCAACATAATATTTTTTCCCTTTCTTTTCTGAACTGCTTTCCCGAAACTATGATTGTAAGAATGGAATTTGTTTCTTGTGGGATTCAAATAGCAAACGGATGCACAGAGATGAAGGCATGGAAAAAAACCCTGCCTCCAATACAACCATCTTCAGCTGTTCAGTGTTTTGCTCAGTACCACTTCCACAGCATCTGAAGAGCCAGCACAAATGAGAAAACCCCCGCAAAAGATCTAATAATCCTACATATGACTTTTGACTGAACTTGTTTGACTAATGGGCTTTAAAGCAAAACCCCGTGCTTACCAAATCCAACTTGGAATAGTTTATTTGGCCTCTATTTCCTTGGCATTCAAGCACTGTTGCTTAAATATCACACCAAAGAACTCAAGTAATTCTAACTTGCAACAGTTCCAGGCTTCCAATGACAAGATTGTATTGCATTATTTTTATGAAAGACTGTTTCTCTACCATATATTGAGGCCAGCTTCTATGGATTCAAACAGCATAGCATCACTGAATCCAGTGATGCAGAGCTAGTTTGCCTCATCTGATAATCTGGCACTTTTTTTTTTTCCTGCCTACTTTTTATGGGATTAAAACAAATCTATCTGCTCAGGTTATGGCTGAATGCATGTAGAAGTGAAGCCAGTCAACCATGACTTTTCTAGGTCCTAAGGAACTAATTGAGATATCTTCAGAGCTGCTGTGCAGAGTGAGCAAAGGCACAGGTAAGGAAATACTATATAATGACAGTTCTTTGGTGACTTTGAGTGTGAGGTTTTGTTATTAGAAGTATATTTACCATTTGAAAACTCCACCTGCAACTTTCTAAGTCCACATTTACATTCTATTGGCTATGTGACTAGTCTAAAATTCAACTGCACATAAATAAGTGTTTGATTAGGGCAACAGGCCTATCTTGTGATTGACATAATCTTTTGGAGCAAGGCCTCTGGCTTCAAATGAAGAAAAACGCAGCCTTTCACTGGGCATTTTACAACAGAGACCTGACTGTGGTTTTATTGTCTGTTCCGGTGCTGGAGCTTATTTCACCTCTGGGAGAGCCAACAAAACAGAGCATTTGCCCACCCATACAAAGTCCAGTTGCATCACTGGTGTCCCTGTAGGACATATAGAGAAGCCTCAGTGCACAGAAAGCTGTTATCACAACAGTGTTAAAAATTTCTCTGATGACAAATAATGTAAAAGTTACTTGGTGTATGTATTATTGCAAGTATCTCCATGGTCAGACTTGAACACCTCTCTGAGGCTAATTTTATCTCTTTTCTGAGTGGCTCATCTCTTCCCTTCCTAGCCCCCATTCCTTTCCATGGGTGATGTAATTCTGGACAAATTATTATTGTGAAGGATTTGAGTAACACCACTATTCCCTGAAGCAAACTGCAGAGCATTGGCTGAAACCAGTGGCAACATTCAAAGATACCAGCTTTGATAAATGAGCTTTGATCTGGTATCTTGCACTGAGTACTAGTACTTCAGACCTCCAGTAATACAGAGTGCAGCACTGGGGATGCTGTTCTGAGTGGCTTTCTAACAGCTGTAGGGGAATCTACCAAACAGTAACAGAAATGGAGAAATGAGAAGCTGGATGAAAAAAGATGAGAGAGAAAGAGAGAGAAAGGGGAGGAGAAAGGGAAAGACAGACCTTTTACAGACTAGAGTGACTAACTTGTAACTATTGTTTTATTCATGCCAATTATTGATCTCTTTTCTTTTGGGATCTCATGTACCAGTCTCTAGTTACATACTGAAGAGTATGTTCATTGCTTCCAAGTATTTTCATATCTTTTGCAAGCAGCTATTTGAGGAAGGCTGAGACTGTCTTCACATCAGTATGATGGAGTTAAATCAGCAAGGTACCTCCTTTCTCATGGACCACTTGCTTGTGAGAGAACAAGATGAGGAGCAAGTTGAGGACACAGGTCCTGGGCATATATGTTGAGGCACATTTTCTTAAGTGGGATGAACACATTGGGCTGAGGTTTTGTGCAAGACCAAGGCAGCAAGGAGGCAGAAAACAGCACCAGAAATGCAGGGGTGGAGTGAAAATTGCTGAGGTGAAATCTGAGTACATACACACAAAAGGAAATGGAAAAGAAGAAGGAAGGTGAGAAAAAAAAAAAAAAAGAAAGACCACATCTTGCTGAAGAGAAAGGGACACTTAGTCTTCACATAGTCTGAATGTGGTCTGAAAAGTTAAGTTTTCCCTTCTTTTGCAAAAGGCTGTTTTTGTGGCAACAGACCATTCAGTTCAGAATGAGAGTGTGACCATGGAAATTTGTCATCTCTGAGGAGGAACATGATTCTGAGAGCCCAAGGTGTTTTGGGAAAGACAGCTTTTTCCTGTGTCCCCAAGGAACTTATAAGGAAGAATAAACGTGTTAAATCAAATCTCATAGCATCTTCCTAGAGAAGAGCAAATATAGTAGTTTTGGGTTTTTGTTTTTTTTTTGAAGGAAAGTGGGCATTTAGAAAACAAGTTCTTTTTTTGTTTGACCTCAGCAGCATGCCCATTCTACAACAAATTTCCTAGACAAGAATAGTTACATATATGTAAGTTAGTGTAGGATTTGAATTAGAAAAGGGTGAAATATGCGAGGCTGAATTAATTACTTATTTGATAACTTCATTGTTAAACAAGGGAAATAAGAATGATCTGTTTTATCTGAACTTTAGTAAAGCGTATTACATAAGAAATTTTCAGTTTATGTGGAGAAGTTATGGGAACTAGTGGAAGATCAACAAGACAACCATGGGGAAAGGATCTGTCTGGATGAAAGCTGAGAGAGCTCATCTAGAATTAATCTTGACCTAAACTTGTTTAAGCATTTAAATTGACAGCAATAATGCCTTGGTAGAAAGCATGGAAATATGCTAACAATAGTTGTTATCAACCTGGAAGAGGGTATGGTGATGAGCAAGAATATATGACAAGAAAACCAGAATTACTTTGGTTTTGAAGTAATAGAAATAGAGTAATAGTCATTAGTGCAAATTGCAATATCATTTGTTTATTGCTAAGTAACAGGGATTTTATTGTAAAATTTAAGCCTGTAATTTGAAAATAACAGGAATAGAAAATAGATATGAATATGACATAGCAGTGAATAAGTGGGATTATAGTATATATTCAATAGAGGCATTTCCACTGGATAGAAAGGGACCACTGCTAATCTCTCAGGTACCGGTGAGGTCCTCAAATTAGTTGTACCTTTCTGGACACTTGTGTTTCATGAAGAATTCAAACAAGAACAGAGGTCAAGACTGGCTGACTGGATGCACCTCAAGGACTGGCATATAGAAGGAAAAAAAAAAGCTTAATGACAGCTTAATAGTATTTTTATCAGAAAGACATAAAAATCTGAAGCAGTTAGGAGCAAGGATAGGCTGGGAACTAGTAGAGGTTTCCTCAGTTTCAGTGGGGTGTGGTGCTGGACAGGCTCTTGGCTGGAACAGGGGGATAGGACTGTACCTGTTTTGTGGGGAGCTTGCTCAGGTCAAGAGAAGGATGACTTGACATGAAATACAGGACATCCAAGGGTAGTCTGAGAAACTTTTTCTGTACTCCTAAGTATTTTTTTTCCTACCAGCTGATGTCAAACTCTTCACCTCCACACATAAGGAGCAGCCCTGGGGAAGAATATTTCTTAGACTCAATCTCTTTGGTTCTTCCTGTGTGGCCTTGAACTGCTCTCTATTTCGGGCATGTGGTGGAACACCACAATCTAACCCAGGGCCTGTAAATGGTTTGCAAGAGGTTCCGTGAGAAAATTCTGTGTTTAAATTGTGAAATGTGTTTCAGATTTTGGATGGGCACAGAGGTCATGTGACAACCAATCTGGTTCCTAATTGGAAGAATGTACATCCTAGAATTGAGTTTCTTTGCAAATACTCATATTTGGAGCTTCAGCATTCATAATCAAGAATATTCTGACATATATTCTTCAAATTTTCTGCTTCTGCAAATATTCCTTCTAGGAAATTTATTCTCTACTCTTGAGCCAAAAAGGTGTAAACAGAGCATGAAGTAAACCAATTTTTATTTGTACAAATAAATAGTCCTAGAAAATTTTTCAGTGAATACACTTAGGTCCTGTAGGTACAGAGAAGACACAGTGCTGGACAATGAGGAAAAGCAAGAAAAGGAACAGAGGAGAGACAAATTGCATGAGACAGTCAGAGTCATGAGTCTGAGGCAGGCTTTAAAAACAACTAGGTCAGATTTGTGTGGAACAGGGAACCTGGAAGGCTGCCTGAGGATAACATGGATATTGATCCCTCTTGTGAAGGAGAGTCTTGTACATACAGGTGAGGTCACACACAAAAACATTTAACAGTAAAACTTGGAGTACCTGAAACATTTTCAAGGTAGAAGCCCAGGCTGTGGAGTAGAAGAGCGAGGTCCAGAACCACTGAGAAATAAAGACAGATGATGTATAAGAAGAAGGATTAAGAATAAGGAAACATGCTGGTACCACATTCAGGAGGAGGTAAATCATGGGTGGAAACTAAGAATAATGGACAAGGGCAAAGCTGCTCAAAATTTTGAAGTCAAACTGGAAAGCTGGCAAGATTTCTGTGGTTTCAGATTGAAAGCGTGTAAAACCAATTGCACAGAATGTGTATCACTGAAGGGTTGAAGCAGAAATCTTTTCAACTCTAAAGTGAATGTTGGGGTTTTAATCAAACCACAGACCAAGAAAACAGTTTTGCGAGTGAGGGTGGTAAGTTAACTTTCATTGAGAAAATTTCTCCTGCATATAAATAATGTAAAGGAGTGGAAAATTTCACTGTGCTTGGCTCTGAGCACTTTTTTTCGGGGCAGGATTCCCTTTAACACAGTCATTTTTACATGAAATCTTCCTTTTGCTTCTGTTCCCTCCAGTTATGAAACGCTTGTGCTCTGCCTGTATCCTCCTTACTGTGAGGTGCGGAGTTCAGGTAACCATTCAGACCACTTTAGTTTTTTGTGCAAATCATGAATGCAGGTTGCATTTTACTCCTCCTAGATTCTTCTGTAGAGCCACCAGCACCTAGTTTTTCTGTCCAGCCTCTTTTGCACAGTGAGGGAGACCTTTAGAGGATCTGAAGAAAGCAAGGGGAGGAAAAAGAATGATGATTAGAGACTTTTGAAAGGGGCAGTGAGGAATTAGGGACTATACTCTTTGAAAATTTGCGTGACACTCCTTAACGGTCCCTGCCTCATTTTCCACTTGACTGCTTTATGACTGAACTGTAAACTAAAAACGACATGGGCTCATTAATTTGGCAGCAACTGGCAAGATGTGGCCATTTAGCATACCCACAAAGCTATTGTTTAAGGCTGGGTCATGTCAAAGGGCAAGCTAAATATGGCCGAACCTCTGAAAGGCTGAGTCTAGGAGTCCTAGAGCCTAAACCTTCTCCCTAACCTCTGCTTGTCTTCAACAGTGTGATCAGCTTGGGTTTTCTGAGGAAGGCTTTATATAAAGCTGTCAGGTTACTAGCAATATTATGTCAGTTTGATTTTTTTTTAAAGTGGGCTCAATTATATCATCCTCTCTTCACATCTGACAAGTGGTGCAAAAAGTGTTTGCAATAGTGGCTGCAAGAGAACAGAAATGCTTTGGTTGCAGGTTGCTACTGCAAATCCAGATTATTAAGGGAATCTAAGACAAAACAGTTTAAAATGTCATATGACACAGATTCACTGAAAAACCCTTCAAGACAGTGGTCTTTCTGCATTTGTTTGGTTTAGGGAGGAGGTGGTTAATCCCTATGCTGTCAAGGAAATAAAGTGAATGACAACTGAGCAGATCTCACGTGCGTGGACTGAAAGAGACCATCTGAGTTCAGTATCAAAAAGCCACACTGCAAACTGCAGGCTGCATATTCATACACATCTCTTCTTCAGACAGAAGACAATGAGAATGAAAACAAATGCAAGTCGAAAAGCGCCTTCCTTCCTTCCTTCCTTCCTTCCTTCCTTCCTTCCTTCCTTCCTTCCTTCCTTCCTTCCTTCCTTCCTTCCTTCCGAGATTTTTTCTCTGTGTCTTTGGTGTGATGGTCTGCTCTGTGTTTCCCTTGAACTGATCCTGATAGAGAAAGATGACATTCCAGCCCACACTCTCGCTAGCTTAAAGCTGCCATTTATTCATGGAACTTGGAAAGAAGCCTTTTCCCAGCTGGTCCATTCCTGCTTGGGACATCTACATCTGAAAATAATACTTCTGCTATTTATGCACGTGGTCCTGTCATGACCTCGTCTACTAGGATAGATTAACCAAATTTCTCCAATGTTTTCTTTACTTTCTGATGACCACTATTGACTTTGCTATGTGATGAAGGCTTTCAAAGGCTTTCCTGAATCAGTGCAGGAAATGTGGCATGCCTGAACTTTAGTGGCTTGCTATTCTGAAGGTTTTCAAATATGATTTTTTCACTTTTAAAATGAAGTCATGCTAAAACAGAATGGACAAATAACAGACTGGCATTTCCTCCTTGGTGAGCAGTCATCTTAATGAAGAAGGAAAATCACAGTTATTAGGTGTCAAAATTTAAGTTTGCATCATTAAAAAAAAAAAAAGACAGCAAAACAGTTTGAAATTTAAATGTTGCAGACTGACTTTTCTGTGAAAAGAACATGTCATCTTGGTTTCTCATTACTGCACTTAAACTTAAAAGACTGTAGTAATAATAAACAACCCCTCCCTTTTTTTTTTTAAACATATTCTGCTAAGATTAAGAAGCAATTGTTTTTTTGTTTTTCCATGCTGATTGATTAAGTCCTCTTGAAAAAAACCCTCATGCTCACTTAAGAACTGTATAACTCACAGTCTCTCTCTGCTTCTGTGTTTCTAGTAATATTTCCTTATATATTTCTACTTTTGTTTGTTTGTTTGTTTTTGGGTTTTTTTGCTTGGTTAAAAGTTCTTGCAGGGTTGATTAATTTTAGCAATTTTCCAAAAATGAACTAGGGTTTTATACCTCAAGGAATTTTTTTTTTTTTTTGACATTTAACAGCAAAGAAAGCTATTTCCTCTCCCATTCAAAGCTAAGCATGTTTAATTGGCCTAGAAGTCTGTTGTAGTTTGGTAAATGTTTGTGATATCCCATCTGTTTTTTCATCCAGCCATCCGAGTGGGTCTGTGTTTACCGTCTTGTTGGGTTTACATGTACAATGATGTTGATATGACAAGGTATTCCCTTGAAACAATGCTAGATCTTGCAGGCTGTGTGACTTTAATAATGCTTTATTATGCAGGCAAAAACAGCTCTGCAGTTTTAATGATGGTTTCATAAGATCTCAAGTTTATTTTAACTGCTTGGATGCATCAGCTACATGAATAATACACACAACATAGAGACATGCAGTCACACACAGCTGTGCTTTGGGGACCATTTGGAGTACTTAACGGGATCTATTTGTTTGCTTCAGTGGATTCAAATGAATAGTTTTGTATCTTTTGACCTTTGGTTCAAATTAAATGGTTTAATGCAACAAACAACCTCTAAACTGATAGGCTACCATTTGCATTTCCCCCTGCAGTTCATTAAGGGTCTTTAGAATATAGGGTGACAAGCAATATATTTTGTAAAACAACAGGGATTTAAGATGCAGACATGTACAGATGTTGCGTTTTCCATACATTTTTGTGGTCAGATAGCAATGTTTGAAGATGTATGTGTGAGGTCACTTGAATTCACTTGAAGATGGGAGCTTCATAGGCCCAGAGACCATCTGGTGATCAGATGTGGACTGCAGGTAGACCTATTTGTTTTTAACTGAAGTCGCTGAGGAATGAAAATGTCAAGTACTCTAACACTACAGAAAAATGATGATCACTAACCACCCAGCACAGCATCTATTTAACCACTTTCAAAAAGTAATCCAGTCAATGAAGGAGGAAATTGCAGGCATTACAATTTGGGGTTTTTTTTCTGCATCTGTGTGCGCGTGCATGTATACAGCTGTGTGTATTATGCCAAGTCCTTAATGGAGTGGTGAGATTTCTGGGTGTCTGCTCATGGTGGTCCACACAAACAAAAAAGACTAGTAATTGGAGAAGTTGCTCTAAAATCACTTAGCCTGGAGTGTCTGACAAGCTGCAATCAGTCTCTGACATGTGCGTAAATCCTAGGTTTTTGGATGTTACTTGACTCTGGTGGTAAAGCTTTCTGGCTAACTGCTGTGCTTTTGGTTTCAGAATTGGAAATTGGGCAGAGCAGGGATGACCCTCACTCCCCTCTGCCTATTCCCCAACCCCAGCTTTCAGCTGTAGATATTGGCATGGTGGCTGGAGGTATTGAACTACTGACAAACAAGAGCTAAAATAGACTTACTCGTTTTCAAGGTGCCAGAGACCACATCAAAGACAGAGTAGAGTGAAACCACCATGGAAAATGGGAATGAAGACAGCACCATGCTGTTTGAAGACGGGGACTTCCTCTGCAAGCTTTGGATGCACTTTTGGGTATAAAAATGAGCCTTTCAGACTTTCTCTGAAAGACAAATAAAAGAACCACACAAATTTGTAAAAAATATTCCACATGATGAATAACGTGTGGCTTGGTGTGAGCACTTTCTGTACAAAAATATAATTTGAAGCATGAAGGCTGGTAGACTGTCTTTTATCTACAATTACTTTAAACACCTCGGTGTCTTGAGATCTGCTTGGAATCTGTGTCAGTACACTAAATAAGGATGACATATTGAGCCCCTAGACATTGTGCCATTCAATATAACAGCATTTTGGCGCTTCTGGGCAGATTCCACAGTCACACACTAGTTGCTTGTGGATCAGAATCTATCTAGCAAAACCTGTAAGAGGCACCCTGGTGATCAGGTTGGCTGAAGTTCAAAATTTAGATGAGCACAAAGAACAGAGCTTTCAGACCTTAGATAATTTCTACAAGACTCTGTGGGAGATGTCTGAAGAGAAGAGCAAATGCTGTCCCTTGACTAAGGCATGTTTTTTGTCCCCTTGTGCAAGACACTCTTTTTAAACTTGTCTCCTGGGAGGAAATTCTTTCAGAATTTCAGTCACTCTCTACATTCTCAGTCTTCCAGACTTTTGACCCCTCCCTTCCCTTCCCTTCCCTTCCCTTCCCCCCCCCCCCCCCTCACCCCCTCCCCCCCTCCTCTCCCCCCCCCC
>JAOEGS010024169.1:46070-62101 GCA_025447755.1 Corythornis vintsioides
TCGGGCAGGGGGGTTGGACTAGATGATCTTCTAGGTCCCTTCCAACCCCTAATATCTATGAATCTATGAATCCATACATAACCGACAAAAATAATAGGGTAACAGTATTTTTAGTAAAGAAGTTGACTTTCTAGGAACACAAACCCTTTATCAGACAGTAGTTTATGATATGTATGACTTCACATGGCAAATCAGCCTTTTTACTTTAATTATTACCGTTCTGGAAAACCAAATCCTTCAAAGCAAGTATCAGTGATATGAAGGTGAGACCACATACCCAGGAAAGTTAACCTGGCTAGCAGCACATGCCATATGTCCTTAATGATGCATGAAACTGCAGCTGATCTGAGGAACAGCTGAGAAATCTCATCATCATATCATTATCATCATCATCACAAGCACACAGATAAACACACAGTTTGAACCTTTCAGAAATACCAAAATTTTGAAAAAACCTTTGTTATTTCCCAGTTGTAAGTCCAGATCAAATCAAAGTTATTTCAGACAGGAGTGTTTCCAACATATTCAATTTTTCTATCTGTAGGTATATAGTGCTTAAAAACAGATTTATCCATTTTTTAATGTAAAAGATTACAAGTCCTGGTAACTGATGGAGCCTCTGAGACTTAGAAACTCCCCTTAATGCCTAGGTAACTTTTCCTTTGCAGATGTAATCTCTGTGGTGATTTCTATGGTGGGACTTCTCTGTTCTTAGCTCACTTCATGTCCAAGAACCAAAAAACTTTCTTTTCTGCCCACCCCTGATTTCCTGAAACCTGTTATGGCATGCTAAAAGGCAGAAGATGTCACTGAATCTCCCCTCTGTAATTCTTCAGTGAGACATGTTCTATGCCTAGACAAAACACTCTCACTTCATTGAGAAGACAAAGGTTGGCTATCAGACACCACATTAAATATCACACAGTTCAGCAAATGGGCTGACAAGCACATTGAAATAGCAACCAGGAAAGTAAGGACTTCAACAGAAAAAAGTATGTTAAATCTTCATTTCTGTTACAGCCAGTTATGAGATTTTTGCTCAGGGCACTGGGATTTGGCTTTGCATCTTTAACTTTACATAACATGAAAATGATAAGTAAATTCCATCTGTAATATAGGGGTGAACAAATCAGTGCTAGTAGTTTAAAATCTGTAAAATGTGTGTGACACATTCTTCACATGTTGATTACACAGTTCTACCTAAGAATAGCATGATTTTTTTTCAGTAAAACCACAGAATGATAAGTTCTTACAACACAATCCAACATTTTTTATTGTAATCAACACATTTAATTATTTACAGAGTTTTATGCTGAAGCAAATGCTAAAGGGCTCAGAAATCTGTTAAAAAGACTGAAGATAATTAGAGTACAGGGAGTATTTCCAACAAGTAATGTGGACTATATTTAGCTGTACTAAGTTGTCTGGCCTGTTAAATTTGCTTTGCACCACTCTGATATTAGAGGGATGCCTGATGGCCTAAAAACAGGGGAGTCACAGAGCCCAGTGATTTTCATTTCACCACCAGGCTAGCCCCAAGGATCTGGCATCCAATGCTGAGGAACAGGAGACTCACTTTTCCATTTAATGGTGAACATCAATCTGAAAAATTATGTTCTACTGTTGGTGTCATCACGGCTTGAAGCTTGCTAGGCCACAATATCTGTGGCTGATAGAATAATACTACCTCCAGATGAGAAGATACCAAGACTACATGAAGTTCATGACAGCTTATCTGAGTTTCACTAGACTTTGTTTTTTTTCCTCATGAAGTCAGAACATCTATTTTTTGAATTATTATTTGATTCTTATAACATTTAATGAATTTTGTTGAATGCATTAATGTTATCCCTGTACAATCAAAGCCCAATGTATTACTCTTCAGAAAGTAACCCTGGCTAGGAAAAGTACCCAGAGTGTTGTTTGGCCACTGTTGATGAGAAACAATAGAGGAAGCAGTCCAATTTACAGCCTTGGAAAATATGTGTCTCACAATATCTTTAATGTTATTATTTGTTGTTGTTTGCTGTGTTGTCTTCCACCCCCAAAGAATTGGAACTTACAAATGTTCCATGGAGCAAAATCACTACAGTCAAGAGATTCCTTTGATGAGTCTCTGTTCCTTGCTTTTCTGTGATATCTCAAAAAGTCAGGAATAGCTAGCTGAATAGACTTGTGAAAATGACAGAGATTTGGAAGGTCTCAGAATTTAGTTTAGGAGTATAAAAGCATCTGGACAGTGATGATGTTTTCCCCAGGGAAAGGGTCCACAAGGAGGTCTAAGCCTCAGAATTTAACACTGCAAGTAATTATCAGAGCTTACACACATTCATAGTCTTGGGTCCCAAGTTTGGGATGGTTTTCAAATACTTAGAGGACTGTTGACAACACTGTGGGTTACAAGTGAAAAAAGCATATCAGGGATAAATACAATTAGTACTATCATAGTCAGCTACAGAGGCATCACATCCATCTATAATTATCTCTATAATGATGTATGTCTTTGAATTCTCATTAGTTTATTACTGCTTCTTATATACAAAAAAAAAAAAAGAAAAAAAAGAATTGAACAGCAATTGAACTCATTGGATTGATTTAAACTTTCTACTAATAATTAAATATTCTTTTGATGATAAAATGGCTTGAGTTGGAAGGGACCTTAAAGATCATCTAGTTCCAATCCCCTGTGATGGGCAGGGACATGTCCCACTAGACCAGTTTGCTCCATCCTACCTGTTCTTAAACATTTCCAGGGATGAGGTGTCCACAAGTTTTCTGGACAACCTGTTCCATTGTCTCAGTGTGTTGACTCAGTCAACACTAAAGAGTATTATTAATACAAATGAGATTATTTATAAAAGTAATTGTGAGAATAGTTATGTTCTCACCACGGACCAAAGGCTAACACCATAGATTAAATTTTTTTTTAAGACAGATAAATCAAGACTGGCCCTTTCAAAGTTAATGCTGCATCCAGCAGTATTCCGTCCACACACATAAAGGTGAGGTTTGTACTTCCAGGTTTGGAGTAAGGTATCTATATAATAAAAAGGATGGAATCCACATCAAAAGTCAGCTCAACTTTTGTCATCCATGTCTTAGACTGTCTTGGTCCAATCATTCTCATTCTTGGGTGGTATTAAAGCAAAATTTAGCCATATTCATCCCTATCTTACATTCTTAAACTGGTAATATCATCCTGTGTCACATTTTAAAAAAAATAAAAGAGTAAATAGAATATGATGAAAAGTATAATTTTACAGTGTGACAAGTGGAGCAAGGGTATGGTAGTGTGTGTAGCAGTAATTACTATGTTCTCAAATAGCAATCATAATGTTTACTATTTGTAGATTATGTAACAGTTTCTAATAGGTACATGAAACCAACATTGTTTTACAATATGTTTTTCACTGTCATCATTCAAACCCAGTGTATGGAAGAGGGAACCTGGCAGCTGAGCTGGAGTTTATGTCCCTCTTGTGAGTGATACTCAGGGTGTCCTTACGTGCATCAGGAGTTCTTTGACCAGCCTGCTCCTTTCTGACCACAACTAATGTCTCACTGCTACCCTTGGGGCACAACACACCTAGAACAGTCCATTTTTGTTCCTTGTGAGCATTAACACAAAGCACTTAAATGATCAAATACTCCATTAATCTATGCCACAATTTCTTCTCGTTATTACTGAGTTGGTGTTGTGGTAGGGCTGAGGGACAGAACAGAAAGATCAATCGGTCACTGAATTAAGCATTGTGATAAGAGTAAAAAGAAAGGAAAGTTGTGATTTGCAAAAGGTCAGGGCTGTCTTGTTCCTAGAGGCAGTTCCTAGTTACCAGATTTTGTCAAAATCCTTGACAAAATCTGAACACTTAAATTTACTGATGTATATGTAACCCATCACTAGAAGTTGTGGACTAACAGATCTGCTCAAGTTTCTTGACTTATGTAAATTAGGGATTGCTACAATTTCAAACCTCATAGGCAAAAGGATGTCTCTCAGTATTTGAAACTGTGTTTTTAATTCCTCCTCACTAGATCCACCTTGTCTGTAATCCTTGCTCCTCTTGTGTTCCTCTGTTTCTACAACTGAGCCATTGATTAGAACATCTTTGTTCTTATGTTTTCTGTATTTTTACAGAAATAAAAGACTAAACATTAGCTGAACTATGGGTTCATAAGCAACCAGAAAGGTAAAAGCACAGAAGAGAAGGACAGGTAAAAGAAGAAGCAGATGTAAAGCTGTGAAATAGCACTCCTTTCCCTAAAAATCAATTAATTGTTTAAATGTGTGACAAAATGTGGCAGAAAAAGGCAAAAAGAGAGTGGTTTAGAGTGATTTATGTCTTGTCATATAGCATAGGCATTGCTCTACTTAATTACAGCTTTTCTCACTTTTGGGTGTTTAAGAAGTGTTCCAGCTGTTTTTTCTTGGTTTTCCTGTGGTTTTTTAATCACTGAAGGCTTTCAGACTTTTTTTTTTTTTCTTTCTTTCTTTCCTAGCCTAAAGGCATTCTGTGGGAGTAACATAGGTTGTTTTCCTTGCTGGTTTTCTTGTTAGGCAACTCTGAAGGGCCTCTTCAGTTTGGAAGCTTAGGACTGGTTTTGTGACCTATAAATGATTGCTTGTTTGCCTAGTTCTGACTTTGCCACTTCTTTGGATTTCTTGTACTCTTCTGCTCTTAACACATGGTTGTTTTTTCTCATTCCCTGGTACAGGTAATATCCCCATTATCTCAGAGGTTGAGTGAGATAAATTGACCTCACCTACTGTGGGGTGGTACCCAGGTTCATATATGTACCTGGGAAGGGGGACTAAAAAGACTGTGGGAACAAGTGGCTGCCTGACTGGCATACCTCACCCGACAGGCAGCAGGCACTGGCTGCTCTGCTCACAGGAAGCAGACCCTGACTCAAATGGAGCTACAGGAAACAGCCATCTATCTGAGGCTAAAATATCTGTGTAAGAGGCTCCTTATGACTGCCTTCAGTCCTGTGCTTTTCCTTGGATCCTGCTCTCATTTTTGTAAGGTGCTTCTCTGTTTCTGGCTTGCTGGACAAATCATCAGCTCATGTATCTTCATTTAAGTGACCTGCCTAGTACAGAGGAATTTAGTGAGACAGAGATAATGACAGTATTACAAGATTTTTCAACTACCTTAACCTTGAGCCTATCTCTTTATAATTCTCCCTCCTTATTCCTTACCTGCTTTACAACTTCTGCAATAAATGAGGTAAGGGACCTTCAGACAACAGGTTTCTTCAGTAAAAAAAAGCCCATTTTATCTCCCAAGTATCGCCTTCCATGATTTGACTGATGTGAAAATCCCCAGCATGTAAACATGTAATTGGGCTACCTCATCATGCCAGCACAAGAGGGAGCTGAATTAAATTGTATAAACTTATTTCTTTCCTACATTCTGAGTGCTTGGCTCAATAATCTCTAAGACAACAAAAATATAATTTCCTTTGTCTTTGAAATTAGGCTGACTCCTTCCAGTTTGAAAGATTAATGGTGCTGGACATTTCAAACCCTCAGCACAGAATCTTGATCATAAACATATAGCAAACATAACATCAAGCTGTCATCCTTTCATACAGGCTGCTGTGACACTGCAAGAATTGGGATGCACATTTTCCAAGGTCTTCACAGTAGTTCTGCTATGTTAATTAAATTAATTACAGGTTCTCAAGGAGAGGGTTTTTACAGTGCTTATAACTCATTTGCCCATCTCCCTCCTTTTCCAATCTATTCATTTGTCCAAACCAAGATACACTAGTTTTCCCACTAGCTCCTTCCTTTTCCTTTGTGGAGGTAACATAGATGTGACTATATTACTAATAGATGATCTTTTAGATTTCTTACACCTGCCAAAGAAAGAGCCTTGGGCATCATCTGTCCAGATGAAAAACAGTGAGACTTTGCAGGTCAGAAGAACCTTCAGACAAGGCAGATACAACAGATCTTTTTATCAGTTTTTTTGCTAGATGCTTGATGAACCAACAACGTGGGGTTTTTTTCTCAAGACTAATCAAAAGCTGCAGAAGGACATGTCATCTCAAAGCAACTTATTTCACTATAAACCAAAAAAATCTATTAAATTTAAATGAATTTGATATAAACCTATAGTAAATCAAACAAACAACACCCACTTCATGAGTGGAAAGACTTAATCTGCTTTACAAGTGGGCCCTGCCATGTGTTAAGACCTAACTTTCAACAATTCTGATGCTTTTAAATCAGCAGTAAATTCCAGGAAAAAAACCCACAGCTTTATACTGAGGAAGCTCAATCATAAAGACATCTTTTTTTACACCTAGGCATCATTAGCCTGAACACCTCAGATTATTTTTTCTTGTTGATATCTTCCAAGTGACAGATTATGAAAGGAAACATTAAGAAATCTGGAAGCATGTAATAGCCTATATGATCATCTGTATGGCACAAAAATCAACGCATGTCTAGCTAGAAGTTTTTGTTTCGCTTTTTGCCTCACAAATAGCTTTCATGATACTAATAGTGTGATTTAAAGACCAATGGCAAATGAGTTATCATTTTATAGGGTAGAAATCATAATGTCTTTTTCTATCCACCTTGGCAGGAACAGGGAAGATGAGTCAGAAATTAGGAAAGTGCCCTATTTCTAGAAATGGTACCATTTCTAGCTCACTAAAAATGCCACTTCACTGGGGGTCTGAGCATCTAAAGAAAATACTTCCTTGGAATATTTAAAAATCCCACAATTATTTATTGCCAGAGATAACCCCATCAGACAGCTCATGTCAGGAAAAAGCCTCTTGGCCACCACTGTCTTCTGAAGGTCTGGTGAAAAGACTACAGAGATATGTCTCCCTTACAGCTTCCCAGACAAACTCAGGTGCCTCTTCTGATCCCATGGTTGCAGTCTTCTGTCGTAAAAATCTTACTGGATTTGATGGAAGGCCTATTTATTAAATCAATGATGATGTTGAGCAACCCAGTATTACTGATGAAATCAGTGTCCCACAACAGGCAAGAGTCCAGGGCTTGCTGTGTGTGTCTATAGGCAGAGCTGCCCTAAATTAACATCTCTGTGGCACTTATGTTCTATGCTCTCCATAATAATCAAACCAGCTGTTTGGCTTATAAGTATAGTAATTAATAGAATATTTAATATCGTTGGCTTTTTCTGTATGACTGTCAGGGAAGGTACAGTCACCATCATTCAACCAGTAGATCTTACAGTGTTCACCTGTAGCCATGACCATTTTTGCCAGACTTTGCCCTATACATGGTATAGGAGGACCCTTGCACTGTATGTGGTCACAGCTTCTAATCGTGTGCTCAAAGGAGGAAGAGTTTGACTCAAACACAGACCTGGCAGAGCATTTGGTTATTATTCTTGAGGATGTGAGACTTGGTCACTGCCAGCTTTCTCTTCTTTATTTCTTGATACAGAATGTTGATTTTACAGCAATAGGCCATTATTTAACAGCCTGTCTTCCTTCTTAAAATGCTAGAGCTAATCACCACTTCTTTGCTTCTACCTTTTCTAGCACCCTTCTCAGCATCTATATAACTTTTCCTTCCACAGATGTTTCCTAGGTGGATCCCTCTTGGTCCTGTATCTTTCACTCATTTCCAGGCACTTTTTTTCATTATAGTCTCCTTTATTTGCTCTTCTTATTTGGAGTTTTACTTGACTGATTTTATATAACATTCTAAATGACATTTTTATTACAGGATTTGCACAGCCCAGCATAATTTGCCAAGGGAGGTGTTTTACAAATAATATTATTACTTTGAAGACTTCGTCCTGTGGAATCACAGAACATGTGGTTATGTTTAAATACATTTGTTTTCACTGTGTGTCCTCTATTATGATTTTGCCCCGCTGTGTGATACTGGTGCAATGAGTGTTATTTTTCTGCAACATATCAACAACATGATCTGCTTCAAGTGCAAAATGTTGGCTTATCCCCCTCCAAGAGACAGGGGTGATATTCAACATAACCTTGTCTGACCTTTTTGAGGGTCTTCCAAAACCAGGACAGAATTAGTGATTACTCAAGATAGTGAGCATTCCAGATAGCAGCATAAGGGGGTCTTCATTATGTTTTCAGAACTAGCACTGACCATGGCAGTTGGACCAGCTCCTACTTCAGAAGGTCACCACATGTGTACATAAGCCAGATTGTTCTGAGTGCCATGCATCCACAGGTATGTTCTGTGTGCAGTAAAAGCACAAGCCATAGCAAAGTGATCAGGGAGGCTGGCATATCTCTGCTCAAGCGCTCTCTGCAATCTGTGTATCTAGGTTAATGGGTCTGGGGCTGCCAATGCATGGCAATAGTTATGCTGTTAACACATAGTAAAGATTCATGATTTCTGTCTTCATCGAACTGATTTTAAACATGTCACACCAAAGGATCACTACAGAGATAATTAGAATTCAGTAATGTACGAAGATGCCATTGGCAATGATCTAATTGCTTTGAGAGCCCAGGCCAGTGAGCAGCAAGGAGGAGGATACAGAAACAGTCTAAAAGCTCAGCTGGAAAACAGTGGGCAACTTGTCTTCAGTTTATGCAGTGTCTTCCATAAGAAAAGACAATGACTCTGAGAGGTTTCCGCAGGCAGATGACCCTTCCTTAAGTGGAGGGTTCATTCATCTAGTACCAAATGCTCCTATAAACAGGAATCTGAAAGGCGTGGTCTATCAAGATACTTATTACTCAAGAGTGCTTGGTGCTCTCATCTGGATTTTTGGTAACATACTTGATCTGACTGATCAGTTTTCTTGATCAGCTTTAGGTGCACAAACCTATAGGTTTTTGGACTGCTTTAAAGCATCTACGAAAGGTGACCTTCTAGAAGTCTGAAAACAAAAGCAGTTGTGCAGGATGCAGGACTACATGTAGGGTTTAGTTATTGGCAGATCTAGTGGAAATTTCTTTTTGTCACCACAGAATAAAAATGGTTATAAGCTGTAAGAGTATGTGAAAGGTAGTAAGAAATATTTAATAGTTTATGTGCATGTCCTCCTAAGGATATTGTGGTGGCCAGAGTAAGAGGAATTTCAGCAAGGAGCTCTGTGCAACAAACCTATGCCTTCATGTATTCAATACTTCCTAGCATGTGTGTTATTTTAAATTTCTTCAGTGTTGTTGGAAATTATCACACTTCACAGATCTAGGATTTAGGCCTTACAGAAGTCTAGATCCACTGAGACACTTTGAAGGAAAAAACCACCTGATTCTTGTATATAATTATATAATTTACAGCTCTCACCTAAAAGACCTCCAGGCCTCACAAAATGTATTTCTCTGGTGAGTAGTTGCTTTGACCATGTTTGGGCTGAGTTTTATCTTGTTCCAGTCTTATTAATAGTGAAATAATTATTCTTAATTTTTTTTTTTACAATCAAGAGTGTATTTTAAAATGTGCTGTCTTTTGAGACAGAAAAAAGCATTTCCCAGTTCCCTTAAATTCCTTTTTTTTTTTTTTTTATCTGGTTGATTCTCTTACATCTATCATCCACCTTGAAACAGGAAGCTTTGTTAACTCAAAGATGAGCAGTAGGAGGAATAGTAATTGTACTCACTTATTCAGCTTTTTCTTCTAGTTCAGCATCTTGCATTCTTTTTGTAGATAGACTGCACATAAGAAAGTCAGTGATATGACAATGCTCTGCTGTCACTGCTTAAGCTTCTACCACTCCTTCATTTCCATGACTTTGCAAGTCTGTTGGTAGGTCCCAGAGTCCTTAAATGGTCTCAGGAAGTTCCATCAGTCTCAAGAGGTGCATTGTGCTTCCCTAAGATTTTTGCTTAACTCTTCTTCTCTGAGACCAAGATGAAGTTTACATAAAAAACATCCTCACACCATCAGTGACTAGAACCCTTTCCTTGGTTGCCAGAGAGAGGATGATGAACATTTAGGATATTACTAAGCTTCTGCTCCACTGCCTGTGTATTATGAATACAAGGCAGGGCTTCATTGCCACCAGTATAATGTAATGTAAGGTAATGTAAGTATTACATCTTCTCTCAGATATCTTACACCTACCAGAGAAAAAACCTTGGTCATCATCTGTCTGACACTCCAGATAAAAAAAAGTGAGCCTTGGCAGGTCAGAAGAACCTATACACAAGGCAGAAGCAAGAGATCTTTTTATCAGTTTTTTGCTAAATGCTTGCTAAATCAACAGCATTTCTTTTCTCAAGTCAAATAAAAACTTTGGAAGGACATGTCCTCTTAAAGCAACTTATTTCACTATAAACCAAAAAAAATCCTATTAAATTTAAATGAATTTTATATAAACCTAGACTAATTCAAACTAAGAATACCCATCCCAGTAAGTCGTACTTAATTATACCCTTATGGTTTCCCTGTGTAGTTGTCAAATAAGTTGTCTTTACTTTTCAAGCTACCAATGAGATTTTGCAACACACTGTATTTAGGAAAGAACTTCCAATGGGGGAAAGTATATGTAAATAATTTTACCATGTCTTTCTGTTGGTTGGTCCAAGGGTATATACAGTTTTCAATAAATATGAAAAAACCAAACTGCAGTGTCTGCCCAAGATATTTTGAAGCCTAAACAACATCTGAGCAGGGCTCTGATGTACTTCAATGAAATAAGCTATTTAAGTATGAATTGATATATTATCACTGTTGTCATGATGTTCTAAAACAGGCTGGTTTATACAGAGAGTAAAATGTGAAGAATGGGAGGAAGGCCAAGCAAGCTGAGCCTGGTATTACCCTGCAATGTCCTAGCTTCCAACAAGCTGAGCTTTAGGAATTTTATGCAGGGACAAACCCCATGTGTAGTCCTGCTGTGAACTAATAACAAATTTACCTCTTTGTTTTCAACTCATTTATACTTAAGGGCTCCAAGGGCTCCTGATTTGAGGAATTCCATGACTGCACAGTGGAAAACAGACTTCTTGTGGGTGCTTCTTGCTTTGCCGCTTGTGGTTTGCTGGTGCTAGTGACTCACTAGAGTCAAGACTATTCTCTTTCTGGCAGATGCTCCATGCATCAGTGTTCTTTTTTAGTTCTTTCCCATGAGATGAGGCCAAGATTTCTGGCAGTACTATGGCCATTACACCTTATTGCACACAGAAAGCATATTAATTACTAACTGAAGTACCTATGTTGTGCTTGCCCTTTGGCCAGTGCAGGAAACTGACTAGACAACTTTGAAGCTGCCTCCTTCCACCTGTCCCCATGATCTCTCACTCTCTTTGTGATCAGCTTCTCACTTCTCTTGTGATAGCTTGTCATAAGACTTTTGATGAGGTTGATTTTATAAACCTACATGCACTCATCAGAGCCTCATCACTGCCATCTGGTACTTGGTCCTCTAGGGACTCTGGTAGACTTGTGAGGCACCATGATCTGCCTCACACATATTTAACAGAGTATGCTTCCATATTAATTATCAAGACATCTGGAGGCAAAATAATTTTTTTCATATGAAAAAATTATATTCTTGAGAATCCATGACCACACAGCCAGCATCTGGGGAAATTACTCTCTCTGGGACAGTCTCTTGGATATGTAGATAATATCTGCATGTGCATATAAGCTGCCTTGCTGAAGATGAAACAGCGGTTTGGGCTGGTCTTGAGGGAACTCTTGGGAGCCAGATGGCCTGCCCAGGTGTGGAAGCAACTGATGAGGATCCCATAAACACTTCGGCTTTCCTTGATGTTTCCAGGTTAGACACGTGGTAATGTGTTGAAGCTGTAGCTCACAGAAAGAATGATCCTGGACTTCAGAAACAAAATAAAAGCCTGATAGATGGTCTAGGACTGAGGAGGCCTAAGACTTTCTGAACTGAAGCATGGTTTGCTTTGTTCCCAAAAGGCAGGGGCCAGGTCAAGTTGCAATGAGCAGAGTGCCTGTGTTTGTCCCTCCAGAAACCAGATCTTTGCAGGACCTATCTGCATTTGCAGGGATCTCCTTAGGTCAGTGCATTTGCTGGAAGCACACCTAAATTAAGCTAATCTTCAAGCTTTGGGAATGGAGAAGACAGGTCTACAGCTCTCCTGTCCAACACAAAGCCATGCGGGGTGGTCCAAGACGTTCCTATAGTGCAAGTCACCTGTGTTGCTCTGTCCTTTCACCTTCCAGAAAATGAAGTGTCCTGATGGGTAAGAAATACACAGTGCAGACCCAAAGAACAAGCATATCCTAGTTGGGAGCAACCCATCAGATAAGTGTCAAGAGAAGCTCATGGGAAGGCCTGAGTCTGATCTTCCCAGAGATCCAAGCTGACCCCCAATAAACCACTGGAAAAGAGGAGCGAAGTTTCATCCTCTGATATGGTTCAGACCTGTCTGTGCAAGCAGAGACTCCCGTGCTGAGTTAGAAAGGTAGGAATTTCATGGTCCTGCAATCCATCCATTGCCTCCAGGGCTTTGCCTTCTTGGCAGTGCATGGGCACCTTCTTCCCCTTGGGGCTTCCAGTGCTCTCAGTGGGACCCCCGTGGTCAAACCCCTCTACTCGGCAGCACCAGTGCCTGGCTCAGTCCAAGAGCGGGGAAGAGGGAGACCAGCAGAGCTGGCCCATGACTGTGGGGGGCTGGGGGGAACTCGCCGCTGGGTGGAGTGCAAAGGCGATGGCAGCCCAGTCGGGACTGGGGGCAGGAAGGGAGCTGGACGTGACAAAGAAGGTCATTTAAAAGGGCTACCCATTTTAAAGCACTAGCTCCGGTCTAGCGCTTTTAAAAAGCCACCCAAACCGCAAAAACCCAACCCAAAGAAATAATAAATTAATAATAACAATAATAATAAAACCCCAACAAATTGAAAAAAAAAAAAACACACAGAACACCAAAATACAAACAAACCAAAAACAAACAAACAAAAAAACCCCCAACACCAAAGCCCGAACAAACCAAAACACAACATCCCAAACCAAGCCCCAAACTAAAAAATGAAACAAAACTTCCTCTTGCTCCTCTCTAGAGCAAAGTGGAGAGGCGCCGCAGCTCACGGCGGACCGGCGCTGGGGCCATGGACGCCCCGCGCGGCTTCGGGAGGGAAAGGCGGGGGGCTGCAGGTCCCTCCCCAGGCCCGGGGGCTGGTGCTAGGCTGGCGCATTAGAACTCCGTATAGAGCCTAAGGATACAAAATTTAATCCCCGTGGACAACCCGCGTGAGCTCGGCGGAGATCACCGACAGGCGCTGCCGGTCGACGGGGCGACGCGGGGCGCGGAGGAGACCTCTGCTCCGCCACTAGCGTGTGCGGAGCCCTCCGGGAGGAGGAAGGGTGACTAATTCCCCTTTTAAAAACAGATTTGTCCCTGCCTGGGTCTTTTGTACGGCGGAAGATGGATGGGGCGGAGGCGGCCTCCTCCGAGGTGACGGCTCTCTCAGCACCGCAGGAGCGGAGAGTAGAGCAGTGGCCGCGGTCTCGCTCGGCAAAGCTAGCGGTGAAAGCTTTTGAAACGAGCGCTGGGTTTATTTCTCTTCGGGACCGGGAAGCAAACGTCGCGGGCTGTCGGAGGGGACATCTTTTTGTCGCTTCCGACGAGATGCAAATAAACGAGATAGCCCGAATTATCAAGCGGTTCCCGTGACCGGGTGTTTTGCATTGTGTGTTCGTTCGGTTTGTCTTTACAGAAACTAAGCAATTTTTAATGTACTATATACTTCCCGCTTAATCCCTCTCGTTTATTATATAATTACGGTTTCAAAGTGATTATGTAATTAAAATCATGTTTCACTGCAGCATACTTCAAAAGGAAGGCAACCTTCCCCAGCATTATTTGCCGGTGATGTCATAATTTCCCTGTGATATTTAAAATAAACACATTAGTCCAAGAATTCTAAACATGTCTGAAAGTATATAATGGAATTGATTGGCATAAAGCAACGGTGAAACCTATCACTAGTTTAATATATTTCTATGCTCCCATGCAGTGTAAATTATAGGATAATGGGGTGCAGGCGATGGTAAGCTCTGTTTATATAATCCATTTCTTCACACAAGTTCCCATTGCTTTTCCTTCCCTTTGCTGTATGTGGTGGTTCTCTGATCCTACTGACCTCAGCCATGTGTTTTCACTTTTTCTTCTGATCTCAATTCCATGACCAGCGGGGAATAAAATACAAATTGAATAGTAACCATTCACAGGCCACTCTTTTCAAACTGTTGTTAAGCCTTCTTTGTCTTGTCTAGCAATTGATAGATAAATGTGTCGTATTTTACCCGAGTCTTTCTTCTCTCCTTGTAAAGCTTTGTTGCCCCAAGTTCCTTAGTCCATCTTTCTCTTCTTCTTTTTCTTTTTAAAGAAAATCATTTCTCTGGGACTTGTCACAAAAAGGGACCTTTCCCTTCCTTGTCAGTACAAGGAGTGGTGGTTAAGCAACAGAATTAGACAAAAATATCAGAAAAGAGGAATAAAGGAATTCCCCCAACATTTGGTCTGATCTATTCCCAGCACGACTCGAGGTTAATTTTAAATTTGACTTGCTTCTCTGTACATGGTAAATAAAGTGCTCCCTGGGCTGCACGCAGATCCTTTTTGAAAAGGGAAAAGTTAAGTACTCGAAAAGGAAGGAAAAAAACCCCTCCTCTTTTCCCTCTGCATGCTTCTTTCAGTTCAAACCTGCTTTCTGCGCTGTCAGGCGGGGCCGATGCTGTTTATTCAGCTTTTCTTGAAAATGAAAAGCAACTTAGAGAAGTTTAAACAAGCTCTTGTTATTTTTGGGCTTGTTTTTCCAGATCTCTCCTCCCTGGCTGTTTCTTTGGGGATATAATGCGAAAGAAAATAATTTTGGAAACCCATTATTCCATAGAGAAAAACATGTCACCAATCCCATGTCCTTTATTTGATAAAAAAACAGTTGTCGTGAAGGTTTCTTTTGTGATGATCTAAACTGCAGAACAGCAATGATTAAATTTATTACCAAACTGCCAACGTGCTGAAGGCAGTTCATGATAATTTTGCATAGAAATTTTAAACAGCTTGCTTTAAATTTTTTTTTTTTTTTTTTTTTTTTTTGAGAGGCTTACTCGATCCCTATGGCAAACATCATTTTTTGTTGTTGTTTGGTTGGGGGTTTTTTAGCTATTAGTAACTAGTTTAAAAGCGGTTGAAAAGAGAGATCTTTTGTTGTGCCCCTCTTCGAAGAACCCTTGCCCATAAGCAAACATTTTGAAGAGCGCATCAGTCTTTAATCAAAATAATCCAGATTCTTGTGTGAAAGGTAAATATTTTGCAACCACATTACTGAAGCTGAAATAACTAAACAAGTCAGACATCGAAACTAGCAACATGGTGCAGCGCGGGCAGCGAGAGAGCTGCAGTGCGGTAAAGGATCACTCCTGTTAACCTGCCAAAAGTTGCGGAGGGGTTCTTCAGCAGAAACCGCTGCATGAGGTTTTGAAGGAAATGCAGTTTAGCAGAAAAATAAATTCCAAAATTTTGCTGGGGACAACCACTATCCAAGGCGAAGCTGAGTACCTGTAAAATGAGCCTCTGCGTATCACATGCTTCATATTAAACTTTCATGCAGTTTTCCTTCGCTGTTTTTTTCCAGCTAAAGGGTTCTTATAAACTTTCCTTCGTTTATTTAAGCCTGGTTTTCATTGCTGCAGTTTTGCATGGTTTGCCTTTGTTTAGTTTATTAACCCACAGGGTTACTTTAACTAAATATTTGGGCTGAATACTTTGGGGTTGGATTTCAACGTTTTCTAACAAAATTACTGAGTTTTTTGAAGCCACACAGAGAACTCTGTGTTGACTTTATTAGTCAATTTAACAGGCTATAAGGAAAATAAAAATAAGAAACATACTAGTGGATCCCCTCCAGTGAGGAATGGGTTTGAAACTGGTCTCTTATTTAGTATTTCAGATGCCATTGAGGCTGAGTTAACTTTACTAATGTTTTAATAGAAACGTCAAATGTACAGCACCTTCACTTTTGCAGAAGCCTGCTACATCCTTTCCCTGTGTCCCAAGACTACATGGACCTATTTTTAAGCCCTCACTGAAGGGAATTTTTTAAAAAAAAAAAAAAAAGAAAAGAAAAA
>JAOEGS010024170.1:0-39189 GCA_025447755.1 Corythornis vintsioides
CTGGCCAGATCCCTCTGCAGAGCATCCCGACCCTCAGGCAGATCAACACACCCACCCAATTTAGTGTCATCTGTGAATTTAAATAAAATCTCCAGAACTGATTATGATTTTTTTATCTCAAACTGTAAAAAATAATACATAGAAGCTTTCTAAACTTGTCTGTTTTCTTTCCTTCAGTCTTGGCCATTTCATCATCCAGTTAACAAAAAGTTTGTTCCTGATTATTACAAAGTGATTGCTAATCCAATGGATCTGGAGACTATCCGCAAGGTGTGTAGCTTGAACTGAAAAGCCACTTGGACAGATGTTTAGACCTGATTACTGACTGGGTGACAATCTCTTCCAGAATATCTCCAAACACAAATACCAGAACAGAGAGACTTTCCTGGATGATGTTAATCTCATCCTTGCCAACAGCATTAAGTACAATGGTAGGTGGTGAATATAAGGCTTCAGCTGCCTCTGTACTTATAAAAATACATCTGGACACCTGTTATGTAATACTGTCAAAGCCTGAAGCTGTGAACCCTGAGCTTGATTGTTGCTTTGCTTTCTTTTCCTGCTGAATGAAGAGAGGCTTAAACAGTGATGTTTTAACTGTCATGTGATACTTTATTTACTGTCTTGTGCAGAATAGAGCAGTTATGTTTGGTGAGGATTTTCTCCTTGTTCAATACACACTTCTGCTTCAGTGATTGGTTTCTGGGAATTTGCTTGATATTGACAGAGTACAACCTTCCTATCTCCTAAATCCTATTTTTAATTCTGGAACAAAGTGCTCTTAATGTTAGCTGAATATATGTCAGCTGTTTTATATAATTTCTCCTTAGATCAGAAGGTGTTGGGTTTTAGGGACCTGTGTCCTGAAAGCTGTGTAACCAAAATTGAGTTTGTCTCAACAGCTAGAACTGAACAAATGTCAGAATGCATAAAGAACTTTGTTTCTTCCTACAGGGCCAGACAGTCAGTACACAAAGACAGCCCAGGAGATTGTAAACATCTGTTACCAAACTTTAGCTGAGGTATGTGGAAAACTGCACAGTAATATTTTCGTATGTTTGAATTTTCTGTTCTGCAACCTTAGCAAGTATCTTTATTCTTAGTATGATGAGCACCTGACTCAACTCGAGAGAGACATATCTACTGCAAAGGAAGCAGCACTAGAGGAGGCAGATCTGGAAAGTCTTGACCCTATGACTCCTGGTCCATACACTCCACAGGCAAGTGACCAAGCAAAGTTTTCACTTCCTTTCTTTTAGTTACTATTTCCTGGACCTAGAGGCACTTCTTTATTTACTGTTCTCCATCTGTCTGCAATTTGTCTTTTAGTAGAGTATCTTGTAAAATGCTGTGCTAACAGCTATTTTTTAAGGATAATTATGAGAAGTTGTTATGATGCTTCAGGGAGTGATCTACCTAAGACAAGGAGATTCTCCAGGGAATTTGCAAAACTGGTGTCAGGATGAGCTGCATACAATCAAGTACAACTGAATGTTGATTGGAAATTCAAAAATTGTGTAGTTGTGTCAGTTAGAAGACCTCAGATGGAAAGCAGTGAAAAGGTAACCAGAGAGCTGTTTAGTGGGGTATTGTTGAAGAGGCTTACTAATATGAGCCAAAAGTGATGAGTGAAATACTATTTCTCAGCATTCTTTGGTGGGATCTGTTGCATTTCTTTGTTTTGGTTCTAATGGAAATAACACTTTTTACTCTTCATTATTTTACAGCAGCCTGACATAGTGTGTATCAGTTATTCTGTATGTATTACAGGCTGATTTGGAAGCATAATTTATATAATGGAGAAGTATGACACTGCTTTTTCAGTGTTTGAAAGTGGTTCAGTTTGACGAAGTTGTATAAGCTCTTTAGACTTATTTTTAATGCTGCTTCTTATCTCAGGCTGTTTGGTTATTTAAAAAAAAAAAAAGTAAAAAATTTTCATGGGGAATGATATGTCCATTTCTGAAAATTAAAATTTCCTTTGGAATTTGCCTGATAATAGTTCAGGGACTAGCATCCCAATCTCTGCAATGTGCCTTTTGTTTATTTGTAAAAACTGTAAAAAAAGTTCATAACCTTGTGGGAGATCACTCTGCTAATAACTGAATGATCAAAATTAAGATGTTGTATACCCAGTGCAGGAAGACGAAACAAAGCTTTCTTTGTAGTTCTTCATCCCAACTGTAGACCAATAATTTTTCTGTTCTGTGCAAGTCTGGGGTGATTACATCTGGAAAGTTGAATTTAATTTTGTTAAAGTCAGAGCACAAAAGACGGGCTAGAAGTTCAGAAGCTATTCAAGATATTATAAAGATTAATTTTAAGAGAAAAGTGAGCTGAAAATTTGCTTAGGCAAGAAGTATACAAAGATTATATGGCTGCAGGCAGGGTAGCAGGCTAGAATTTTAGTGTGGTATTTAACACCCTTCCTCCATTTCTCCACACAAAAAAACTCCACAGCATTGTAGGAAGCTAGAAAGAACTTTGAATTATGAATTAATTCAGTGGGGTGGAAATACTGAAATTGAGTATTGTGGGAAAAGTCCTTCCTGGCAATGGAAAGTGTCATGCTCCAAGGGAGTCTTTGGCAATTAGGTGATAAAACTGTCTATTGACACATTTTAAGGAGGATTAGATGGAATCAAGGATGATACTAATACCTCAGAGAATGAAGGACAAAAATGTTCCTTGATGGTTCCTTCCCAAGAGTGGTATCGTTCTGATTTTTTTCAAAATAGGTGATTGGAAGAGAACAACAAACATCTGAGCAGTGAACTTCCTATTACTTCTCTGCTTCTTCTCTGCTCTTGCTGAATGAGAGAGCTTCCTGAGCTCCTCTTTTGAATGTGTCATCTGAAGGCCAGCCTTTGCTTCTTGGCTGGAGACACACTCCTGCTTCTCACACTCCCAAACTTGACACTGATGTCAGGTCTGGTGATTATTGCTTGGCTTTAGTTCCCTTTATTTCAAATGCAATTGTTATGACTAATATTTGCCTCCCTATATGTGTCTTCAGAAGTTATACTCCAGGATATAAAAAGCACATACAGCAAATAGAGAGCTGCCTGTGGTTTATACGTTTGTTTAAATTCTTAGGAAGCTTGTTTTGCCCAATTTAAATGGCATTGCTGCTGCCTTTAAGACTTTCAGGATTGTCATGATATACACTGTATTAAAGGGGTATTTAATAAAAATTGTGATCTTTAGCTCCCTATGAACTCTTCAGAAGCCAAATGGCATGAAGATTGTAGATTGGCTTTTAGTACACTTTTTAGTACATTATTCTTGCTTTTATCAGATTTAGAGATAATAGACAGTGATTTACATGGAATTTATTTTAAGTTGAAGCTTTGCTATTTCATATGTGATAGACTTTTCACGCTTATGCATCACTATAGCATCATTTGTGGTTGCAAGACAATTTCCATTGTAGAAATGGAAATTAAAATGGCCATGCTGAGTCAAACCAAAGGTTGATGTAATCAAATAGTCTCTTTCTGGCAGGGACCAGAAGTAAGTGGATGCAAACATACAGTTGATCCTTCTTACAGTGAAGCCCCTCTGTTCCTGGCAGTTGGCTGTTCAGATACTGATGTTGCATCTGGACTGTTGTATTTATGAGCTGCAGAAAGGCCTATTCTCCTATCTGTTTTTTAAGTCCATCTATAATTTTGGCCTCTGTAGGATTACACTGCATAGAAGTACTAACTTCTATTTTAAGATCTGCTTTTTAAAATTTTGCTTTTTGGCAAACTTCAAACCTGAGGTTGTGAGCCCTTGTATTTTATTCTTGAAGAACAAACATGGTATATAGCTTATTTTAATCAAAAAGTGTTTAATAATATAAACACTTTGCCAAAAAATGCATTTGGCATTTAGTCCTGAAATCCCAGTCTTGCCTCAAGATACTGTTCTAGTCTCAGTTCAGTGCCTGAGAATGTTATGTCTCCTGTTTCCATATATACTTTAGCCACCTGATTTGTATGATACCAACACTTCCCTCAGTATGTCACATGATGCTTCAGTCTATCAAGATGAGAGCAATTTGTCTGCTATGGACACTCCCATCACTTCCCCAGAGAAGCGAGGAACTCAGGTCAGAATCCTCCATTTTTTCATGTTGTTGGAGAGTTGGGTTGTATAAGCAAATTATTGAAAGGAGGCAATTACTTTGTAGGAAACAAGTGAGAAAGATCAGCAGGTTTTGGAAGCAGAGAAGGGAATTCATTTCAAAAGTTACACATTTCCCTTCAGTTTAACTGCTCTGAATGAAAAAGAATAATATAAAGAGTACTGGGAATTGATACATTGCAAAACAAAGAACAGAAAATTAAAATCTTAGAAGAATCTGCCTAAGGCGAGTTATTTGTTTGCTTCACTACTTCTGGGAGTAGAAACCTGGTGACTCATGCTACAAAGTGCTAATACACAATCTGTTGTTGACCCTGAATGGTAAAATGGTGAAGTTATTCTACAAATTTGGAAGGTCATTATTATGATAGATTATTATTCAGATTATTATGGTTGCATCCAGTCATGATTAGAAGCTGTACAAACATCTAGGAAGAGATTGTTGGCACTGTAGATATCTTACAGTAGTTAAAAAAAAAAAAAAAAAGGGGCAGATGAGTTAACTGTACTAAATAATTATAAGTGATTTAACTTGTTAGAGTAACCACAGAATATTTTTTTTCTTAATCTGCATTAACCACCACCAACAAATTCTTGGAGGAGAGGGACTAGCAGAAGGAGATGCAGTAATATGACAATGAAAATGAAAATAAATTACTAGGAGATGGAAGAAGGTGAGGTGAGCCACCAGACTGAAGGTGGTATCAGAAAGACTAGTGAGAGCTATTCTGAGCAATCCAGACAAACAGATTTTGAATAGGAATAGGTCTGCCTAGTGTTGTGGTTGTCTGTAGTTTGAAAATGCCTTCTAGATTCAGAAGTCTTCAAGCTTCAATTTATAGTATGAGACAGAATATGCATGTCTTCTCTGCCTTGAACTTGTGGTGACAGAGGGAAGAATGGGAGAGAGAAGGGCATGAGAAGATTTCTTGAAAACTGCTATCTGCTTTTAAAATATTTTGTGAAAAACAGCACTCTTGAAGATCTAGTGGTATTTTCCAGAAATAGGTAGGTAAACAAAGAACTCTTGTGCTGTAAGGTTGGAGATTCCCTTTTCAAGAAAGAGTACATCAGAATAAAAGTGTGTGTAGGCTATGTGCTGTCTGATCTTGGAATAAAGGAAGTATGTTTGATCTGAGAGTGATATACATCTTTTCCTTTTTGCTCTCCCCCTCCGCCGTGTTCTCCTGTATCTGTCATTGTGGTCCATATGTCAGTCAGTGTGCCCTTTGGTGACATCCAGTAATGCCTTCCTCAGGGGTATTGCTGTTTGTGTTTCCCATTCAGATGCGCCAGGGGCGAGGTAGGCTGGGCGAAGAAGACTCTGATGTAGATATTGAAGGGTTTGATGAGGATGATGATGGGAAACCAAAGACTCCAGCCCCAGTGAGTATATTTACAGAAATCCTAGCCACAGTCTACATGTTGTCTTCTGGTAGAAGTCTCCATAGTTTAAGGATTGTTTGCTCTGTCTTCTTCCCTGAAAGACAGCAGTGTTCATAGCAATAGGTAGACTCTTAAGTGTAGTTTTAGAATGTTAGCATTATGAAAGGAGTTAATACTTCAGAATGAAATATATTATTGTTTTATTATAGTAATATAAATAGTAACAGGGGTAATGATAACATATGTTGTTTGATCTTCATTATCCCTGTTCTGTATGACCTAGGAAGTTGAAGATGCTGATGGTGACCTTGCTGATGAAGAAGAAGTATCAGCCCAGCAGCCCCAGGCCAGTGTCCTTTATGAAGATTTGCTCATGTCAGATGGAGAGGATGATGATGATGGGAGTGATGAAGAAGGAGATAATCCTTTCTCATGTAGGTGTCGTTTTTTATAAAAGGTTGAAAAGGAACTCGTTGTTCACATGCTTCCATTACAAAAACATGCAGTAGAGATCATAGAGCATAATTGGGATATTTAGGCCAGGTAGTCTAGTAGTCAGAGACCTAATGTTAAGGTGAGAAAACTGGATGACCACAAATGGAAATTAAAACAGTGTGGAATAATAGTGCTGTAAGTATGGACACAGAAGAAAGCAGAGTTAAGGTCTGATAGATTGTATTTCATAAAGTGAAACTGCAAATGGTTTTGAGAAGACTGGGACTATGATTTGGTGTGCAGAAACAGAAACACACAGTTCAGTAAAGCACAACATTTATTTTTATATGAAACAGTGTGGTGGTCAGTGTCATCAAGAACTAGAAGATGGGTGTAAAGGTTCTTCAGATTGTTTGCCTGTGTTAGTAAAAGTTGCCATGCTGAAAGGTTTATAGTGGAATTTAGCAGTGGCTTCTGAAAATTATTAGGCAGGAAGTAAGGGGAATTATTCAGAGTAGACAAGCAAATAAGTACTTTTTTGAGTAATGGTGGTAATGAGATTTCTTTGGAGTAATATAAGAATTGAGGGTACTCAGTAAGTGACAACACCTTGCAGATATCCTTTCTGGTATCTTGTGGAGACACCACTTTGTGTACATTCCTTGCAGCTAATGCTGTAGCCTTTAAACAAAGACTGGATATGTAACTAAGCACAAAACCTGATTTGTGAACAAATATTTGTTTACTCCTCAGCTATCCAACTGAGTGAGAGTGGCAGTGACTCAGATGTGGAGCCCAATGCAGTGAGACCTAAACAACCTCATGTTCTCCAAGAGAACACACGAATGGGCATGGACAATGAAGAAAGCATGATGTCTTATGAGGGAGATGGTGGGGAGACATCTCATGTTATGGAGGACAGTAATATCAGGTAATTAGAGTTTAGAATCTTGTTAAAATAATCCTTCAAAACAAAATGCCTTCTCTGAACTATTTCTGCAGTGTTTATAAGCAAAAGCTGAAGTATATTTCCTGCTTTTTCTTTTAAGTTTGGTACTGATTTTAATGTCACAACCATAATTACTATAATTCCAATTTAGTTCTTACTGGTAGAAAGTTGGTTTTGACATTAGATTTTCGCCAATACTAATGTTGCTTATATTTTAAAAATGTTTTTTCATGTAAGTTGGATAATTTCCTATGTAAAATGTTTTTTGAAGGGAGGAAAAATAAAGGTTTTTGTAGGTTGTCTCAGAAACTACCCGATGCCTTTGAAGTCAAAGAAGATTTAGCTGTTCATGTTTGGGTTGTGCTTTTTGTGGTTGAGGTTTGTTTTGGGTTTTGTTTTGGTTTTTTTTTTTTTTTGGTAGGGTTTTTTTGGGGGGGAGGGGTGTTTGTTTTGGTTTTGTCTAGTTGTTTTTTTTTTCCTCTAAGAATAAGCATTTCCCTACTTAAAAGGAAACTGCTTAGTTAAGTCCAAAAGAATAAGAATATGCATGTTCTGTGTTTTGGAAGGAGTTCTGTTATTATAAAATAACAAGTACAACAGTATGGGCTTTGTTTTTTGCGTTCACTTGAGAGAATACTGACCTACTCTTCCTTCCATGGCAGTTCTGTAGGGTATTAGCATGAGATTCATTGTTCTTTTTTCTACTTCTGGAATTAATGCTGTTATTGATACTTGCCTAATATGCTGAGTCAGGCAAACGGTTGGTCCAGCCTAGTACCTTGACAATAGTCAGCAGAAATTGGTAGAGAAGATTATGAGAATGGGCTCTCTGCCTTTCTGTGTGTAGAGGTGAGATGGGAGGTATTGATCTGTTTTTCTTGCCATGTAGTATGTATTAGAGTGAGATGAAATAGACAATTGTTTCATCAGAAACACTTTATTTTAAAAAGCTGGCCAGTGATGGAATTGAAGTGCACAGTGGTACCAAGTGTTCCATGAGGACTTCAAGACAGAGAACATTTACAGGAGTTACATACAGCATTGTTGGTATCATCAACTGAGTTGAAATGATGGTAAAATAAGAGTATCTTCTGTCTTGTAGTTACGGCAGCTATGAAGAGCCAGATCCAAAATCCAACACAAGAGATACCAGTTTCAGCAGCATTGGAGGGTATGACATCTCAGAGGAAGAGGAGGACGAAGAACAGCAGCGCTGTGGTCCAAGTGTATTAAGTCAGGTTCATCTGTCTGAGGATGAGGAAGACAGTGAGGACTTCCATTCCATTGCAGGAGACAGTGACCTAGACTCAGATGAATGAATTTTCTTTCCTGAGATAATGGTCATCTTCGCCTACTCTTGGTTCCTGGATTTATCTTGTCGCAGTTTGGTATAAGGAACAGTATAGTGTGGACTGTGTTAACAAGAAATCAGTTTTAAAAATACAGTATTTTAGTTGGTTATAAAACATGTTATGTGACTAAATGGTGAAAAAGAAGCTTTGAACAAGCATCCCCTGATGATGTTTTGAGTAGTAGCCTGTGCTAGTTCCAGAATCTAACTGAAGACTTGTATGGTTTGTTGTTTGGTGTTTATAGATGTAAAAGAATTTTCATAAATACTGGCCCGTTGGATACGTGCATGTCTGTCAGGAAAAAAAACCCATCTTGCTAATAATAAAATACCTGCTCTTCATATACCACTAGATAACATTTTTCATTTCATAAGGCAAAGATTTTTCCCTGGAACCACATCATGATTGCAGTGTATAAATATTAACTCTAGACTGGTTTTTGATAATTGCCTAACGACTTTAGTAATTCAGCTGCCCTTTTGGGTTTTTTTTTAAGGTTATTAGTCCAGATACTTGGTAATTTGAGTCCACAGGCAGGCTCACGATTCATAGGAGCTTCCTCATTTCCAGTCACCTGGAAAGCATGTGCAGACCCTGGGGTTCTGTAGGGAGTTCTGCTGTGCTGCCCACTGAGTTCACGTAAATAAAACTCGAGAAGGTGTACAGACTCGCTGCTTGTATTGTTTCTCCGCGCACCGCTGTTTCTTCCCAGGCAGTGCAGGTGCTGTGGGCCGGGCCTGGGCATCCCCCTTTCGGCCTTGCGTTCCCGCTAAGCCCCGCGCCGTCAGCACCCGGATGTAGCCAGGAGCCACGAGTAGGGGGGTGGGGGGGCGGTTGTGGGATCCGCACGATGAGGGGCGCTTACGCACGCGCAGTTTCGCTGCGTTTGTGGTATCATCTCTGCGCGGAAGGATATATGATATGACAAAGGTGGAGCTGCGCCGAGTATGTCTGAGTTCCAGAGGGCGGGATTTGCGGAAGCAGACGGAGAAAGTTCCGGTAAGGGGATATCCGCTACATATTGGCTATATACAAGTCTGCTGGCTGACTCCGCCCGGACTACTTGCGGGGGGAGCTAGTTCCGGCAGCAGCCATTCGGCAATTTGCTGCCACCGCCATTTCGGGACCTGCCGCCTTAGCACGCCGGGGCGGTGGGCAGTTTGGTCCTGTGCCGCCCGCTTAAGCCGGTTGGGCCCCTTCGTACCCGGGGCCCTTCTGCCGCTTCAACCAGAGTCTTGCTGCATCCCTTTCCCGATGGCGACTTCCGTGGGGAATGTAGCTGACAGCACAGGTACGGTAGCCTGCTGCGCGGCCAAGGGTGCGCCGGGTGCCAGCAGCGCCTTGGAAGCCAAGTCCCGGTGTCAGCCGGTGCCGCACCGCGTCCTGCGCACCCCGGGGCCGCGCTAGGCTCTCCCAGAAAGCGGCGCTCATTGCTCGCCGGGCCTGTTCCCAGCGGAACCTTCCAGAAGCGGCGGCCTAGGCGAGGCGATGGCTCCTGGGCGCGACCACCGGTGCTTTTGTGCTTGTCTGTCCTCGTTTCGAGGCACCGGCGGCCTGTAGACGGGCCCAGGCTCGTCCCACAAGCGACTTCTGGCGAGCCGTTGCTGGAGGAGCATGGCACGATAAGCTTACTGAAAGCATGAAAAGATAACGCAGCCTTTTCCCCCACTTCATGGGCTTTCAAAACCAAGGGGAAGGAGGAGTATGAAAAGCTGAAATGATGTCTGGGAAAAGTAGGAAAAAAAAATGGCATCTGGGGAGAAAAAGTTGGGATAGTAATGTGGAGGTAGGGATGTAGAGGGAAACAGTAGCAATATGGAAATGGAGCTGGGAGAGGTTAAATGCACAAATAAGATTATTTCATCACTTCTCAGCTTAGAACTGCGTGTCTAGCCGGAGAGGGTGCAGCATCCTCTTGCAGCTTTGATCTTGGGAGGTGAAAAGATCATGTGCTTGCTTGGGAGGGAGGGTTCTGTCCTCTTCACCACTACCACCTACCTAGAGGGAGATGGCAACTGCACCTCTCTGGAGCAGTTCCATTATCTAAGTGGAAGGTGGAGAGTGAGCATATGGTAAGTGCTTACAATGTTATTTCTGGGGGAAAAAAATGTCCCTGCATATATTAGTGATAGTTCTGTGCAGGCTTTTTTTTTTTTTTTTCTTGTATTCTGTAGAAGTCTCAGGAAAAGTCGTGTCGTAGAATGTACAAGGCTTTTCCAAGGCCCTAAGTCAAAGCATGTAGCACAAAGTAGCCTGGGTACATAAATTCATGTATATAAGGCTTGATAGGGACTCTTCAGGCCCTGACTTAACTGAAATTGCTTTCTTTAGAAATTGATTCCATGAGCAGCCATTGATGGCTGTGTTATGGATTCCTTGGGTCGTAGAACCAACGAGCCACGGCCAACTTCCAGCCAACTTTGTATTAAAATGTTTACTTCATTTTGAACTTTGTAATATAGCTGTCTGCTTCCTACTTTTCAGTGAACTTCTCGAGGATCATTACTAAATACTTGTTGAGAGATAGATGATTGACTGTTTTATGCTAAGTAATTGGTCTACTTCATCTCTTCTGGAGGGGAGGAGGATTTGTTTTGTACAGGCTTGTTAAATGAAAAAAAGCTTTAGTGTTGAACTTTTTGCTTTTGTTAACATTTCTTATTTCCAAGTGTTAAATACAGTATTTCTGTGCTGCCTTCTGTCTTGTTCTGAGAGTTGCAACTTGTTTCACTTTTTGCTTAAGTAGGCAAAATGCAGCATTTAGGTAAGGGTTGGAAGCTTCTTTTCAGGTAGGTATAAGAATGTAAGTTTAAACTAGTTCTGTAATGTTTGGGGTTTTTTTTTGTTTGTTCTTTTAACCTTTGAAATGTAATAATGCCATTGGAAATTGAGTTAAGTTAGGTCCATGGGGCATGCTCTTCTCTATCCTGTTTCCCTATGTTTGTACCATCAGCAAAACTTGAAAGTAGGCCAGCTGCCAGAGGGGCTAAACCTGTGAGGCTGTTAATGGCAGGAGTGAGAGGGGAGCAGCATGTTGGTGCTCCTATCCTGATTACTGTCAGCACCTTGGCACTTTCATAACTGGTGCCCTCCTCTTACATTGAGTAACAGTTGTATCTGTTTGTTGTCGTTAGGTTTAACCAGATACTGAAGTCCACTTTTCCCATAGTCATGGTTTGGAAAACTAAACTAAACTGTAAAGTGTCTGGAAGTGAGTAGTTTTAACTGGTTCCTAGTAAGCTGAAACTAGGCAAAGTTCTTAGCACTGACAGAGGCAATACACTATGTGGAAAACAACTTTAGTTGAATCATGTAGTGTTTGCAATCTCATCTTCAAAACCTGCTAGTGCTAAAATACAATTTTGGAAATATAAATAATTGACATCAATACCAATTTCATAAAATAAACACTAGATAACTGTACTGACTATCTTTGATTCTTTCACTTTATTTAAAGTTCTCACAAATGAATTAAGTCTCAGAGGATTTTATTTTTTTTTTAGTATCTAACTACATATATATATGTAATTGGTTACTGTGGTGTTTCCTTGTATTAAGAAAGATTTATTTATTTAATCTAAATTCAGAGTTTTAGAACTTTGTAGGTCCAGATGGGAAGTGGTTTGTGAATGAAATTAACTGACAGTAACTGGAAATACTGAACTTCAGGAGAAAAAAAAATATTTGTAATAATCAAATCTTTTAATAGTTAGCCATTTGTTTAAAGGCAGAATTTGAAGGTCAGCACTTTCTAGAATGAATGGTTATGTTTTTTCCAAGGCATGTTTTTCTATATCTTAATACAGAACCATGCTTTGTAAGAAATTTTATTTAATTTTTACACTTAAGATTGTTTTGTCTAAAGCAGGTAGTGGTTTATTTAAGTATTCTTTACAATTGTATCTGTGATATTAAAACGATTTTGTTGCTCCCATTCCAGTCAGGCCTTCAGAAGCAGTAACTCCTTTCCTGTACCCTGTCTGTTTAATGGTTCCTTGTGTAGGCCAGTTGCATAATCATTGAAGTGTGTGTGCCTCATCAGATACTGTTCCAAGGCCAGTTATTTTTTTTTTTTTTTTGAAGGAATTTTTACTCAGAGAATGTATCAGTACAGAAGATTCAAGGAATGTGGCACAGTAAAACTACTTTTGTTTAAATCCTTTTTGAAACCTTTTGTCTGCTGTCTTTAATTTCCCTGTTGTTATAACTTGTTTTTAATGCTACAAAACATAAGATTTACATTCTTTGGGCAGAGTGAGTAGAGTCATTGTTCTGTTAGCAGCACTTACACTGTTGTGATCTAAAGCACGGTATTATATCCCAAATCTCTTCAAAATTATTTTGAGGGTAATGGAAAATGATTGGCTTACAAATATTCATTACATTCTACATGTTCCTGTTATTAGCTGATAGAAGTCATAGGTATGTACAGATAATTTTAGAAAAATTGTAGTAACAGGTTAAGACATGAAGATTGGAGAGTTCAAACAACCATGTGCTATACTGTTTTCTGTAATTTCAAGTATTTTCATCCTTTAGTTGTGTACACTTTTCCACATTGTTTTGATTTGGTGTGTGTTTTTTGTGTGTGTGCTGTTTGTTTTTTGGATTTGTTTTCTGTAAGGGTTTTTCTTTTTTTGTTTATTTTGTTCATATTATCTAACTTTTTGTTTTCACCCAATGTTTTGGTGATTCTCCAGAACCAACGAAACGTATGCTTTCCTTCCAAGGGTTAGCGGAGTTGGCTCATCGTGAGTATCAGGCAGGAGACTTTGAAGCAGCAGAGAGACACTGCATGCAACTTTGGAGACAAGAGCCTGACAATACTGGTGTGCTTTTATTGCTATCATCCATTCATTTCCAGTGTCGCAGACTGGACAGGTAGGACTTAAGGTCTTCTGTCAACCTTTATAGTTGCACTTTTAATAGTACTGAGCATAGCTGACAAAAATTCAATTCTAGAATAGGTATTTTTAAATGTTTTTAATTACTGAACACAAATAGTGACTACCCTCATAGTAGCAGTAAGGACTGGTCAAAACCTATGTTCTTTTGATTTTTGTTAGAGAAGAGAAATACAAATTGAAATCACTAGCAAATCAACAAGCAAAAATCTTGCTGTTATGTGTTATTTTAATATTGTACATGTTGATATTTATATTAATATTTGAGTCTTTGCAACACTTGTGTGCTGGAGGTATTGACATGTTTAAACAAGAGCTATTGGGTTTTTTTTCTACCTGAAGTGGGGGGTTGTTTTTTGATTTTTTTGTTTGTTTGTTTTGTTTTGCAAGACTGATTGCTGTTAAACAGTATGATTAGTTACAGATTTTTGTCATCTGAAAGTTGTATCTCTAATCTTTCCACTTGTCTAGTCCTGATTTTGCTTTCTGTGCCTCAGGCGTTTTGAACTTTACTTGTTCTAGCTGTAAATCTGAATGTAAGAACTTTTTACTTTTATTTTACATAAGCTTCTGAATGACCTTGTAGTAACAGTTCAGATATGGGAAACTAAAAGGGGTGAGGGTGCAACAGAATTTTACACCTCTGTCAGCTAAATCCTGCTTCTTGAAAAGACTGGAACATTGCTTAAAGCTTAAGAATATTGGAAGAAACATTAGGATTGCTGTACTGTGTTGTCCAAGTATATTGAGTTCAGGTTTGATAAGGCAACTTGAACCCCACTGATACCTAATGAGAGTTGTGTGTACAGTAGAATTTAAAATAGAACAGGTGAGGTGGTAGTTTAAGCCAGAAGAACCTAAACATACAAGACAGTTCTGTCTAGTTTTACTTGCTGTATGTTTAGCTCACTTAAGCATGAATGTTCATCAAGTGACTTGGTAGACACTGAAAGTCAAGAGTAGGCTGATTTATTTTTTTTTTTTTTTTGGCTAACTTGTTTCATTTTCTTCAGGTCTGCTCACTTCAGTACTTTGGCTATTAAACAGAATCCACTGTTGGCCGAAGCCTACTCAAATCTAGGCAATGTGTACAAGGAACGTGGACAGCTGCAAGAAGCAATTGAACATTACAGACATGCTCTACGCCTCAAACCAGATTTCATTGATGGATATATTAATTTGGCTGCTGCGCTGGTAGCTGCAGGTGATATGGAAGGAGCAGTACAGGCATACGTGTCTGCCCTTCAGTACAATCCTGTAAGTAATACTTCATTTTATAGAAGAGCTCCATAGTTTACTACTGTCCCTGGAAGCAGAAAATTCACGTTGGATGACTATTGCCTTGATTAAATTTCCACTGTGGATTGACTTAGAGAAGTATAATTTATGTTTTATAGGCTGAAACTGACTATGTATATAAATGACTTCTGTAAAATACATCTGGTGTTTGGATTTTTGGTTGTAGAAGTTCTGATTGACACCTTTAGTAAAAGAGTTCCTCAGACTGCTATCCTCTGTTTATTTTGCATTGTACGTAATTTGTATAGTAAGCACTAAGCACAGCGAAGGTGTCTGCTTGCAATTTGGTCATACATATTTAAAAAAAAAAAAGTCAAAGTAGTCAAAGTTAAATATTTTAAATGCAGTATTAATCTGGTGTGCATATATATTTTTTTTTTCTATTGGAAAAGCAAATGCAAACCTAGTACAGGAGATGTTCAGAATCTTGATTTGCTGATCTTCAGCCTAAGTTAACTTGTTCAACTTAATTCTAAGTGGTGTGAGTAGGAGAGTTTTTGCACTGGTTAGAATTACTGTGAGGGTGTTTTATTATAGGAGTTGAGTTTCATTTAGGATACAGGAGCAAAATCATTATATGTAGTCAAGTTAGTCATAATGGCAGTGGTGTAAGTTAAGAATACAGGTCATGTTTTGTCAAAAAAAAAAAAGCTTCCAATACTTGTGTATGGAAAAATAATTAAGTTGGGTGATTGGGGCTTTTGTGTTTTGGGGTTTTCTTACATATTTCTGTATAAAGAGGAACTCTAGGAAATACTACTTTCTATTTCTTTACAGTTGTATTTTTACAATGCTGAAATTAATAGGATTATATGTTATCTGTAGTGTAGGTCAAGAAAAATAATTTACATTTGTGAAGTATTAAGAATTTAAGCTGTAGAGGATTGGGATGTTCCTTTGCATGTTCTCTGCTAAGACCTTAAGGGTAACTGAACTGCTGAAGCTGATAGTGTGACTTCAAATTTTTTCAGGACTTGTACTGTGTTCGTAGTGACCTGGGGAACCTGCTCAAAGCCCTGGGTCGCTTGGAAGAAGCCAAGGTAGGTGTTGGGTAGAATACATGTAAACGTCAGTGTTTTGAAAACTTGAACTTTGAACCAAGTCTTCAAATCTGCATTGATCTACAGACAGTCTGAGAAGCTTCTGAAAAACTGAAGGCACTGAAACACCACAGAGTAGTTGCAGGGCAAGATATGGCATGTCCATGTTTAAAAGTTGGTTTAAGTCAAGAAATGGAACATTATCAAGCCTTTCTGATGAACTACACTATCTGGTACCATTCTGAAGTTTTGGGCAGGGGCTCCATCATGCTTTTATCTGGAAATAGGTAAAAGTCCTTCAAACCTGAGGCTTGTCTGCTGGTGCCAAGCAGGCAGCCCGTGGTTAGCTCAAGATCCCTGTATGATGCAGGTTCTTTTGAATACGCTGCTCTTCTAAAGTCCTTTGTGGCTTGTAAGTGGAGAAGAAACTTATCCAAATGTTACTTTGTAATACTGGCTTTTAAAGATTTTTATTCTTAACTTTTCCCTTCCCTTGATAGTGGAAGAAAGGCTAGTAAATGATCAATAGCTGCAGTGTGCAAACCCCCCAAATATCTTTTCTTCATGTCTTCCCTCTCCCCTGCCCCAAAATAAAGAAATCAGACGGATGAAGCTGGTTTGTTTGGGAAATGAACTGATCAAAAGAAAACTTGCTGTAGTGGAAAGGTGGCTTCTAGCAGTCTTGCGTTTTCTAAACTGAGAATTTGAACACCAAGATGAGTTTGAAATTCTTGGCATGTTAAAACTTGGATTGCACAAAGAAATTGTCTTGTTACAAGCCACCTTACGCGTCCGCGCTGCAGGGGTGAGGAGTGTGGAGAAATCGGAAACTCTCTGGACTCCATGTCTGTCACTCCAAGCCCCACGCGCATGCTAAAAAGTGGAGTGTATGAACAGCGTAGCTGTCTGTTTGGCTGCAGCACCATCTGGGGAGGGTTATGATCTTCAAGGGGTAATGGGGAGTACATTTTCAAAGCTAATTACTGTTTTAAATTTCTCTTAACAACTTGGATGTGTGTATCATCCTAGGGCAGCTTAATTGATTTGGTCAGATCCAGGTTGAAAATACTTTGTAGCCACATTTAGAGTTTGAACAGTCTTTGAGACACTTGGTTCTCAGCCCACCAAGCGGACAGCTAACATGAACTGCACTTCACTGCAGCTTTAGTGTGACTGGTATAGGCCAAGACACTGCGCCTGCCTTAGGTTGCTGACCTCTTTGTTTCAGAGCTCTGGAGACACGTAGTTTGAAAGTGTTATTCCGTTCTGTGAGAATTTAATAAATGAGGAAAAACATCTTGAGTAAATTGCAATGTGTTTCTTTGGTTATCAGTCCATTTGAAAGATCAAGCCAGCATATTCCTTACAGTTTGAACTAAAATTTAATTTCTTTGTAGATATTTCAGAGCCTTTCTTCCAAAAAAATCCCCAAACAGCCCCTGCTGTATGCAGTTGCCCTGATTAACCCTCTCCCTTCTGCATGTCTCCCTTGTTACAGATATTGTCCTCATTCCCATGTGTTAAGACATATCCAAAAAAATGCAATTGCTTTGTTGAACTCTTACTAATGATCTTGTTTTATTTTCTCTCTTGTTTTTGGTTTTTCACCACTGATATTGTATTTAGAAGGTTTCAGGTGGGTGAAACCTCCTATTCCATGCGTAAGGTGCCTCGCTGAAGGGAGCTCGAGGCCTGGATCTAGGGCAGACACACACCTCCTCCTCCTCTTCCAGCAAGGAACGCACCGAAAAGTCACATGATGAGAAATATGGTAACGGGTTTGTAACTGCCACAGCAAAACCATTTGCCTCCATGCCTGAATCTTCTGTCTTGTGGCTTCAGAAACAGCTTAAAATATTTATTTACAAGCAAGTAATGTAAGAATATTTTATACTAGTAGCCACAAATTCTTTCAAAGAAGTAAAGTAAAAGTAAATTAAAGTATTTCTTTTTAAAGAAATTATTGGAGATAGTTAATAGTAAAAGCTTCTAACTCTTCTGGTTGTTCATTTTTTTTTCCTTTTTCTTCTTTGTTTGGATTGCAGCGTTCTGCTCTTCTGATGATGCGCTGTGATCCTGCAGTAGCGCAAAGGCTGCGCAGCGGTAACGCGCATTGCGTGCGATTAAGCCCTCGTGAACGGTTGACTAGATGATTAATCTCTGATTATGTAACTGCCCAAGCTCCAGGCTGTAGCCTTTTGGATAAAATTGGGTTGTAACGTGTTTTAAGAGTGCAGATACCAAATTTAATATGTGAGTTTCTGTATGGGCCTGTCTGGTAGATTAATGATTCTGGTTGGCCGTTCACTGGACCTAGGGGCAATCCATATAGCAAAGCAGTTCGCAGCGATAGCGTGGCGCCGTGCTCTTTAGGATGCGCAGCGATTTCTTGCGCTTGCATTACAGGGACCTAAACCTTCATGCAATCCTGTCATTTGAGGTTTTGAAGCTGCAGATGATTGAAGGTATTTGAAGAAACTGGAAAAATTGATACAAATTGGGTGTGATATCCCACTTGATAAGGACAATTAGAAGAAAGGCTTCATCTTTTAAAGTATTTTTTTTTTTTTTAAGTAATTTCTATCTTTTCTAGAATATTTCACAATTTAATAATTTGATTTCACAGCAAAGTTGGGTTTACACAGTATTTTATCTCTTACGGGTTGCCCGATGCTTCTTCTGAACTACTTGATTATTTTAGTGGTGATCTGATATACAAAGGCATGTTTATTTTTTTCAGCATAACTGAAAAATAGTGGGCTTGCACCTGGGTTTTGGTTTGCGCTGGCGCAGGATCAACAACAGTTTGCAGCGCATTAGTTTTGGCGCAAGCTAGCCTATACTGCAGGGTCACTTTTGACTGGTTAGAGAAGGCATACTAACAATTACTTTTCCTTATTTTTTTCTTTTTACAAATATTCCCCTTCCCTTGTATCTCTCTTCTTTAACTGTTCCAAGGCGTGTTACTTAAAAGCAATTGAGACCCAACCAAACTTTGCAGTGGCTTGGAGTAATCTTGGCTGTGTTTTCAATGCCCAAGGAGAAATTTGGCTTGCAATTCATCACTTTGAAAAGGTAACTGTTTAAACCAGTCATCTTCACTGCTAGATTTTAATGTACATGCCGTTTTCTGCTTGTAAGTGATAGAAATACTTTGGCATCTTACAATCCTGTTGGTTAATATCCTATGTTGTTGTTTTTACCCTTGATGTTTCAGACTGCCTGTATTCCACTAGAGAGATATGTTTAGAATTAACCCAAGTACTTCACACACATGTCAAATAGAAGAAAATCAATGATGTTTTACAGCCTTTTTCCAGAATAGTTCTTTCCCATCAAATTAGATTTAAAAAAAAAAAATTGTGTGTTGCTTGTGTGAGAGGGAGAAACTATTTTCTCCATAAAATATTTTTTCCTTGTGATTTTTGCTTCAGATATGATTGCCCTATGTGTAACAGAGGAGGGCCATTACACTAGTTCTCCAGGATTATTTTTCACCACTGTTGTTTCAGAGTTGTTCAGATTGCTGTCAATAAATAGTTGCCTGCTACCTCCTAATTACTGTCTAGTTAGTACCTTAATTCAGTTTGTACTCATCTCTTAAGTTTCTAAAGTAACATAAAACTGGATTTAAGATGTGGTTGAGAGTTTCTTCCTGATGCTTGAGAGTTAGGATCTACAAAAACAATTTTAACTGCTTGGGATTTATTATTATTTTTTTAATCTGTCTAGTTAATGATAGATTACATTCCAGATTTTAATTTGGAAGTAATAGTTGCCATGAGAGGGCATATGGCCTGTTGATACATGTTATTATTTCATCTTCTGTAACTTTTGGTTAAGTTTTTTGCATTTTATTAGTTTTCAAGGGAGTGAACATGTTTTAATTAAATGGCTACTGATTTTTCCCTACACCTCTGGGGTGTTCTTTTCTCACTCTTGTGAAACTGTTTTCCTGGGTTGCTGAAGTTTTAAAATGCTTGTTTTGCAGTAGATACGGAATATGGATTGGAATATTAAGGTTTTCTCCCCTAAAAATGAAATTAAAGGCAGCATAGCATGAGTACACAGGAGTATTAAGTTTTATCAGCCTAGCATGAAATAAATGTTTAACACTTTATTCTGCAATAGTTGTATGTGACTTGGTAAGCAAATGAGTAAATTTGGAGGTAGTGTATTGCTATTTCTACAGATAAATAACTTTGTTATTGATACAGATAAGTTTTCCTTCCTTGCTAGGTTATTGATAGATGCCTAGAAATTGGGTTTGACAAATTAAAAAAACTCTGCACAAATTAAAAAATTTGCACACACACACACAAAAGCCAGCTAGGTTTCATAGAGTGTTCTTGTGTTAATGCTCAAAACTGTTACTTAAAAAATATTTTCAGGCTGTAACACTTGACCCAAATTTTTTGGATGCTTACATCAATCTGGGAAATGTCCTGAAGGAGGCAAGGATATTTGACAGGTAAGCAGATAAGTACTATCACTGTGTCAGTTGCCTGCTGGATGTATCATGATACAAATTAGGTTCCTGATGTAAAATACCATTGAAGAGTTTAGTAAAGACTTCTGCTGTAAGCTTATCAAGCACATGGCTTTGAAATGTGTCCAGAGCAGTTACTAACAAAAGAAAATTAATACTATGGAATATATTCCTTTATGTTACTTCCTTGTACTTACTAAAATGCTAAAAATGAGAGGTTCTGAAGGTAATGGAGAAAACAGATTTTAAATTAAGGCTTGGGGCAGGTGAAAATAAGATGTCCAAGAAAGGCATGAGCCCTGGAGTTCTCTGGTTTCATTATGTTATCCAGTACATGATCTGCAACTGCATATCTTCTGTAATTTTCCTTCTATATAACACAAGCTGAAATGCTGAAATTCAGCTAAACACACCTAAGGAATATTCCTTATTTGTTACATGTTGACATATTGTATGGGATTGCAGTACTGTTGCTGTCTTTTCTAACTAACTTGTTTTGAGACCTCTAATCTGATATATGTGAATCTTATTTTTGTTTCTGGAGTAAGATCCAGGCTGTGTTGTTAATATGCAGCATACCATACTGCATCCATTAATTGGATTTTAATTTCTTCTAGCTGTGATTTGTGGCTTTCAGAGAACAGGTTAACTATTCTAACTAGCTGCATTGCGTACAGCGTAAATAATTAATTAACTTCTGTTTTTGATCAAGGTAAATAAAATTGCTGAACTGTGCATAATAGTTTATCTTATTTTTCTTGTTACAGAGCTGTAGCAGCTTACCTACGAGCCTTGAGTTTGAGTCCAAATCATGCAGTTGTGCATGGCAACCTTGCCTGTGTTTATTATGAGCAAGGACTAATAGACCTAGCAATAGACACCTACAGGAGGGCTATTGAACTACAACCCCACTTCCCCGACGCTTACTGTAACTTGGCCAACGCCTTGAAGGAGAAAGGCAGTGTAAGGAGTACTTTTTATCGTTTTTAACATGATTAAAAGTACAGTGAATATTTCTTTTAGATACCAGCTGTCACCAGCTCTGTTAAGATGGGATGTAAACATCAGTCATAAGGTAGAATAATGTAGGAAATCTCCATCTTGAACCTGTTAAATGTCATTGTATAATGACTTCTTGTAAGCAGTGCTTTTAACAACAAAGATTACCATATTAACAGTATCCCTTTTTATTGAAGGTGGTGGAAGCAGAAGAATGCTACAATACAGCTCTTCGACTTTGTCCCACTCATGCAGATTCTCTCAACAATCTAGCAAACATAAAACGGGAACAGGGGAACATTGAGGAAGCTGTTCGTCTTTATCGGAAGGCTCTTGAGGTACAGGTTAATGTGGCGAGCGAGAAGTGGGGAGTTAATGCTGGGAATGTGTAATATGCCGTGGTGCCATTTTCCCTGTTCAGTCGTAAGTGATGGAACAGACTGAGACCTGCCTCATAAAAAGTAGAGTAGAAATACACAAATTGTGGGGTTTTTTTTAGTTGTTTGGGTTTTTGTAGTTGTTGTTTTTGTTGGGGTTTGTTTTTTTTTTTGTTATTGTTTGGGGTGGTTTTTTTTTTTTTTTTTTGTATGATCTACTTGGGGCATTTGAGAGACAGATTTTTCTTTTTTTTTTCTAGGTGTTTCCAGAGTTTGCTGCTGCGCATTCAAATTTAGCAAGTGTTCTGCAACAGCAAGGAAAGTTACAGGAAGCTCTGATGCATTACAAAGAGGCTATTAGGTAAAACACTGTAATAATCCCAGTGTTTTGTAATAGGTGCCATAGATTTGTACAGAAGTTGACTTACTGGACTTTATTTTTAAATTCAGATGCTTTGCAAACCAGAGGGTCTGGATAGGGGTATGGTACGTCATTGGAGGAGGAGCTTTTATCGTTTGTGACATATATTATCTTTATTTCTTAGAATCAGCCCCACATTTGCAGATGCTTATTCTAATATGGGAAATACTTTGAAGGAAATGCAAGATGTTCAAGGAGCACTGCAGTGCTACACACGTGCCATTCAGATAAACCCAGCTTTTGCTGATGCCCACAGCAACCTGGCCTCTATTCATAAGGTAGCACATGCAAATGATTCACTCTTAGAGTATGATGGGACACTGTGAGTACTTGGCCTCAGCATATTTTTTATCTGCTGAGTCATTTCTGCATTTTTACAGGATTCAGGGAATATACCAGAAGCCATCGCCTCTTACCGCACTGCTCTGAAATTGAAACCTGATTTCCCTGATGCCTACTGCAACTTAGCCCACTGTTTGCAGGTGAGGAAGATGAGGCTTTGATGGTAATTTTTAAGATTCCTCAGCAGCAAATGCTAAGCTTGACCACCTTGAACAAGCATTAATTTGAATGTAAAGTTTTTAATCAGAAGATAAGGTTACACAGTCATCAACAGTAGTTACTGAAGCTCTCACTTGCATTTTTAAGAAGTTGTGAAGTACCTGATATGGATAAAAAGATGTGCCTTAATAGGTGTTTAATTTTTCTTTTTTCTAGATTGTCTGTGACTGGACAGATTATGATGAAAGAATGAAGAAACTGGTTAGCATTGTAGCTGATCAACTGGAGAAAAACAGACTGCCTTCTGTCCATCCCCATCATAGCATGCTATATCCTCTTTCTCATAGTTTTAGGAAAGCTATTGCTGAGAGACATGGAAATCTGTGTTTGGACAAGGTAATTTTTTTATCCAGGCCAGTTGTTCTTGGAAGTATTTCATGGTTTTGCCTGTTGCTAACTGAAAATCTAATACTTGTGTAGCTAGTAACTTTGTAAGGTTTTGTGAGTCACTCAGTGATCACTCAGATCTATAGATTGGTACTACATGGTGTTACTCATGTAGCTTGCACAGTACTTGCAAGGGGCATTTTGGAAAAGCAGAGTGAGTAAATTATTCTTTCCTGACAGCAAAACAGATCCAGGCTGCTATGTGCTAGTATTTTTTCAAAATCTGATCCTTTTCCCCATCCATACCTAGCACATGGAGACTTAAATTGCCTCTAGTGAATCTCTTCTGGAATGTATGAGCTTTGTGTTTGGTTGGCTCTGAGATTTACAAACGATACTAACTTTAGTGGTGATGGCAACAGTGTTACAAGGGCGATGAATCACAGTAGGAAGTATTTGAGTATTGGTTCTGATTCTGGTTTTGGGTACTTTGTGTATAGTAGAACTGATTCTTCCACAGACGTATCTTCTCTTGCTGCAGTTGCAGTTACTATGTGCCATTTTCAGAAGACTGTGCAGCACCCCAAGCTGCTAAGAGTGCAGTTGCAGTGATGGCAAATTCATCAACTAGAATTTGATTCTTGCTTTTTCAACCAGAGAGTCCCAGTTGTTTAGCATTTCTGAATGTTGAGATGGACTACTTGGGCTGGTTGCCTGTTATAAATGGCAATATGCTGTCAATTAGTGGATGGGTCTGGTTAGCTAATGTAAAGATCTTAAATGTCAGAACACAACAGTTTTCAAACTGGCTTGTCTTTATATCCCAATGGTGATAGTGTCTCCAAGTTGATGTCTGGGGAAGACGGTGCACATAGAATAGAAAGCGTGCTGTGGTGCTCCACAGGAATACTGGTCACAAACGTCTTGTAGTTTGAGAACTTCCTGGTCTTAGTGGTGTGGTATCAGCATATTTAATAATTTTGGGGGAAATACTTAAAGAAATCTCTAGAAAAGTAGAAATGTCAGCTTGCAGTAGTGATGTCTGTTTGGCTAAATCTTAAGTATTTGATCTCTCGTAACACAGTTTGTGAACTTTACACATGGCTTCGAGGGAATGCAGATTTAACACAACAGATGCCCACAGACCACTTGAATGTGGGATAAGGCGAATTCTACAGACTTGTGTGGTTTTTTTTGTCCATATAGCATTTGGTTTTAGTTCCTGAGTTTATAAATAATTGTGTATGTTTTCTTGACAGATTAATGTTCTTCACAAGCCACCATATGAGCACCCCAAGGATTTGAAGACCAGTGAAGGTCGACTTCGTATTGGTTATGTGAGCTCTGATTTTGGAAACCATCCAACCTCACACCTAATGCAGTCAATCCCAGGCATGCATAACCCAGACAAATTTGAGGTAAAAATATAAATGGCATGCTTAAAGCTTCAAATATGACTGCAAACACTTTTTTTTTTTTTTTTTTAAATTCTTCAAGCAGGTGAACTAGGAAAGGGTAAATTTATTTTCTAGGATTTTTTATTTTTTTATTTCTTTAGTGGGCTTTTTTTTTTTTAATGAGTTAAAGAGTTCTCTAGCCTTGAGTCATCCTCCTTTACCAATATTAAATGTTATTTAAGGTTATAAGGTAGTTTAAATTAGATACCTGGCCTTGGAATTACTGTAGGTAGGATTTGTGGCCTGTGAAAAACTAAGCTTCAGCTGCTATTCTTTGTGTATATGTGTTTCAACATCAAGCTGCTACTGCCTATTTACTTCTCATTTATGGATATGCCTTTTTTTTTTTTTTTACTTGTTACTCTCTACTGCTGGGTTTTTTTTACCCATGTGTTTTTCTTTGGGATACTAAATCACAAAAATAAACTTCATATTACTCTGGTTACTTTTCCAAAAGGAAATCAGACACTACACTTAGTCCAGAACAACTCCAGAGTAAGCAATGTTAAAGACCGTCAAGTCTGTATTTATTTGTGTGCTATGTTAAGGGTTGAGGCTGTAAATAGAACTATTCCTCAGTCACTTGTCTGCCCCATGACTGTTTAAATTTTCTCAGTTTTAACTCCTGTTCTTCTGAGTCTTTGTTTTGGAGATTGTTCTTTCCTTCCTGTGCTTTTTCCTGGAAGTGAAGTCTTTGTAGTCTGAAATTCTTGTGGCAAAGCTGCATGCTTGAATTGTTACCAGAATGGTGACTACTACAATGCGTGTTTTTGGTTTTTTTCCATGAAAATAATGGGTGGTCTGAGACTGTGGGGTGTGGGGGGAATATGCTATTTAACTTTGAATCAGCTCAAAATAAAGGACAGTCTCTCTTGTTCTGTTATAAAGCTCTACAGAGCTTAATTTAAATATTAAAGTTGCCTACTAAATGTATGCTTTTGTCTGGCAAGATAATATATTCTCTATAAATTCCATTTGTTCTGTTTGTGCTAGGTTAGCTAAAGATGCCTGTTCATGTAGCCTGTCAATCTCATATATTTGCAAGGAAGGAACCAAATGGGACATAAGTCACTGTTTAAAGAATCTGTTAAAAGGCTTCCACAAAGCTTAGCTTGTCCAGCACCTGGGTCATAATTCTGTTTCTCACTAATAACAGTTTGAAAGGTATTTTAGCCATTCTTAGACAATGTAATGCCTATGCAAATCCATTTGTTAAAATCAGTTCACCTTGCACTGATGAGAGCGTTGTATGCAATGTCTGTGCAAGATGCAGTGCCATCGTCTAGCACCAGAATTTAAGTCAAACTGGGGCCTGGTGGAAATGAGGCAATTGTCCAATGCCCCCTATGTTTGTTTGGGGTTTTATTTTGACTTTTATCAACTGGTAAATGGCACACAATATGAAACTATATGTAATTTTGCTAATGTCATTTAAAATTACAGTGCTGTTTATTCTTAGCAGAGGGCTTTTGTTGGCAAGTTGTTGCAGATGCTCAGTTTTTGGTGCCTCTGTTGTAGGTGTTCTGTTACGCCCTGAGTCCTGATGATGGAACAAACTTCCGCGTAAAAGTGATGGCTGAAGCAAATCATTTCATTGACTTATCTCAGGTGAGCTTTTCTGATGCATTGACCTTTTAGCAAACCTGAATGAAGAAATAAATCAGCCTGTAGTTTGAGATTTTTACCTGAAGCAATTTAGGCTGATGTTAGTCTTGAGAATTTTGGAGTTTATAGATGCATTGGTGTTAAGCCTTACCTGGGATGCAGTGTTTTTTATTTAATCCATGTGATTATTAAAAAGCAATGTTACCAGTATTGAATAACTTCCAGTAGGTCTTAGTAGACATATCTAAGTGTCACGGATAAGTCAAGATGCCACAAGTGCAAATATATGTAAGCTTGCTTTATTCTAGTGAAGCAAGACAGAAGCTTAATGATTAATGGGGGAGACTTTGCCCCTCTTTCTGAAGACTGTTTGGTAACAAGTGCAGGTAGTTTGGGTGTTTTAAGTTCCATATGAAAACTGATGGGCATTTCAGTGTACACAGAAGTTGAGGTGTTACACTATCTCAAGATAACTGGTAAAACCTTAAAGCAGCATGGGATAATCAGTGCACATTAATAACGGAGCTGAATTTGCACCTTCACAGTCCCAGATAAGGTTATAGATAAAAATTGCATGTAGCTATTAAACTCACCTTGTTCAGAACATAATTTATAAGAAAAAATGCTAATTTGATGTAAGTAGAATGGCTCTTTGAGATGGATTTTGCCAAGTTTATCTTTTAAGATGTTTGTTTAGAATAGGGAGTTTCAGTTATGCTTGTGGAAAGCTGTCTCTCCATTTCTCCCCTGCTTTTGCCGTTCTGTATGTTGAGAGCCTTGGGATATAGTAAAACAGGCAGTAATTTCATGTTTGTTGTTGCACTTAATAACTGTCTAGGAGAAAGCCTTTTCTTTGCCCAGAGATGTTATAGTGCATTTTCCTACTGGAAATTCTTGAAACATGAAGCTTTTATATTTGGGTTACAGTACCACTCCTAGAGATTTGTTTTGGGGGGTCAAACAGATAGAAACAGTTTGCTGTGCATTAGCAGTGTAACTTACTGAAAATTGAATTGCCAAGGTTTAGGGTCAGGGCATTCTGCTAGACCTATAATATTTGCTCTCTGTTAACCCCTTTCCCTACCCAAAGGGGAAGAGAAAGGGAATAAGGGAGAGCAACCTATTGATTAGAAAAGTAAACTAGAACAGGTTTAATGAAAATGAAAATAATGATAATAAAATTGACTATTATACAGATACATACAAAGCCGGTATTGAACCCAGCCCCCTTGATGGCAATTACATCGCTGTCACCGCTAATGCAATGGAGCATACACTGGGGATGTCCCAGGCTGGACTCATCAGCAGATGGGAACAGGATTTAGGATCTGGATTCTGGAACTCAATTCAGAAATGCATGGATTAGAATTGAAGGCAGACTGGATGGAGTCCTCTTTGTATTCCAGACATTGAAGAAGAGAGTTTTGCCCTTGTGATCCCTTGGCTTTATACCAAATATGACATACTGAATACATCAGTGATCACTTCAGGGTCAGTTGTCTCCTCTCAGGTGTGGCCTTTTGCTGTCTGCACCCCCAATGTGGTACACAAGATTTAACAGTGATCTTGGACTGTATGAGAGCAACTATAGCCAAGAGCCTTTGTGCCCACAGCAGACTTTGATAGTAACTAAATATTGACTGTTATCATTGCTAGAAACAGGGACTGTCTGCAAAAACATGCTGTTAATTTAGAAAGTGCAGTTAATTAGAAGAGACTTAGATGAAAAGTAAAATCACTGAACAGATTAAGTTCTGTTCTAATTCAAACCAGGACAGAACTAAGATGGGAACTTGTATTGTTGTCTAGTCAGGGATGTACATGCCTATGTGCATTTTTGCTTTGATATAAAATGTGAAATAGATTTCCCTTTTTACAAAAATGTACATTTATGGTGCATATTAGTTGTAGAGTTGAGTCAGCAGTAGCTGCAGAGTAGTTTATTGGCTTACCCATGTCCTTTAGTTTGAAGTAATTTAATTGTTCTCCCAACCTTAGTTTGGGAATCTACCACTTGCCCTACATGAGCTTTTGTCAATAGTTAGCCTTACAGGAGTGGTAGTGGTGGGGCTGTTCAGGTTAGTATAGCCTCAGTATCTAGCCTTTGTTTGTTGTTTTACTGCTGCTGAGCTAGACATCTACCAAACATTTTCTTTTCTCTCCTTCTAAGTAATGAATAATTATATAATGGAGTAATTTTAGATTGTTGAAAATTGTTTACAGGGACAGAGTGTAATTTCCAAGATTTTTCTGTTCTTGAAAATTATTTGTAGTACCTTCTGTGAAAGTCTGCTCTGATTTAGCCAAGAACTAGAGCAAATTTAGATACAGATTGAAGTTTCTGTGGTCTTTGTGATTTTTTTATTTTTTTTTAAATGACTTGCCAATCTTGATAATGCTAGGTACTACTCCTCTGATTTTGAATGTGCAGAGGCAGTCTTCACATTTTTCTGTCAGGAGCTGCTTTACAGAATCAGAGAATGATTTGGCTGGAAGAGACCTTCAAGATCATCAAGTGCAGCCATTAACCCTACACTGCCAGCGTCCCTAAACCATGTCCCCCAGTACCACATCTATGCAACTCTTAAACACCTCTAGGGATGGGGACTCAACCACCTCTCTGGGCAGCCCATTCCAATGCCTAACCACCCTCTTTGTAAAGAAATTCCTTTAACTGTGTCTAGTGTGGTTTTCTTGGCTTCAACATTTTTTGTTTAATTTTGGTTTGTTTTTTTTTTTTTTTTTTTCATTGACTCAAGGACTTCTGTAAGGAGTTTTAGGTCTCCCTTGAATTAAATTATGCAGATGTAATTTATCCAGTGGTACACTGATGACTAATGACATTTATTATTGAAAGACTAAAAAAAATGTCGTCTTTGTATTTTTATTTATTCTTCAGATACCATGCAATGGAAAAGCAGCAGACCGCATTCATCAGGATGGTATACACATTCTCATTAATATGAATGGTTACACCAAAGGAGCCCGAAATGAATTATTTGCCCTGAGACCAGCACCTATTCAGGTAACTTAAGTTAGAGGGCACTGTATCTCCAAAAGTCCACTTGTGAGTATGAAATTTCTCCTCTTCTGGCAGAATGGAAAAAAAACATAGAAGGCTCATATTGATCATAAGCAAGACATTTTAAGTGCTTAGCATGTAAGAGGCAAATAGGATCATTCAGTTGAAGCAGAGTAGGTTTTTTTGTGTTTGTTTTTTAATGGGCAGTTGACTATGTCCTGATAGCTCCTTGATTCTCTGAGGTTCCTAAGCATCACTACTCCCTTAAAGAAAGGTATTTGAAGCAGATGTGGAAATCACTTCTTCTAATTTCTTCAGGCTTAGTGTAATTTATTTAAATTAGGTCAGAATCAAATGTCAATAATTACTTTTTTGACTGAGGATTTTCTAAAACACGTATGCAGAGAGAATGGGAGAATCCTGAATCAGGCTCCAGAAGCTGTCTCAGCTAAGAGAAACCACAATCACTGATGGGTGATATTGTTTCTATAGCTGCATGTGTTTAGATGCTTTGGTCTTCTCATCAAGAGATCAATTTTAGAACATTATTGAAGTTGTTCATTGTCTCAGTAGCGAAAGGTTAGGGTTAGTGGTCGCTCTTCAGTTGGTAAAGAACAAGAAGGAATGACTCTCTAGATGGAAAATTTAACTTTGAATGTGATGATTTTGAACTTCCTTTATTTTTGTGATGAACTTGGGACTGGAGCCTTACTTTCTTCTATTTTAGGCGATGTGGCTTGGGTATCCCGGAACCAGTGGGGCATTGTTCATGGATTATATCATCACAGATAAGGAAACTTCCCCAGTTGAGGTGGCTGAGCAGTATTCTGAAAAATTAGCTTATATGCCAAACACTTTCTTTATTGGAGACCATGCAAACATGTTCCCCCATCTGAAGGTACGTAGGAAGATAGAGCAAGAATAGTTGCTATAGCTGTATTTATAAAATGGCACTTGGTGAAGTGATCTTGTAACTTAAAAAAAAAATTTTGTTTTTAACAGAAAAAAGCAGTCATTGATTTCAAGTCCAATGGTCATATTTATGATAATAGAATTGTTTTGAATGGCATTGATTTGAAGGCTTTCCTTGACAGCCTCCCTGATGTCAAGATTGTTAAGGTGAGAACTACTCCATTGTGTATTATGTCTTAGGGCCTGAAGATAGTACTTTCTCTGATGCTTCTGTGGTTTATCTTAGATGAAGTGCCCTGACAGTTGTGACAATGCAGATGGTAATGCTGCCCTCAGTATGCCAGTCATTCCGATGAACACGATTGCAGAAGCTGTGATTGAAATGATAAACCGTGGGCAGATTCAGATAACAATCAATGGATTCAACATAAGTAACGGATTAGCAACTACTCAGGTGAGGCAATTCAAAACACTTCTCTTGGATTTTATGCTACATTGGTATATTTTAACGTAACAGGGAAGGAAAACCTTCAAGGAAATGTCTAGCTTCGTCATGTTGATTCGTTTAGTTCTTACACTGAAGCAACTCAAAAATGTATTATAAGCCACAGATGTACTACTGGAAGATGAACTTTCTCCCTAAAGGTAGAGAAATTTTATCTAGAGTTATCTAAAGTCCAAAGAAAGTCTTCTTGTTAAGAAGACTTTGGAATTTGTTCAGAATATGAAGGCAAGATTTGCTTGTTATCTGCAGCATATGGGGCACCTGTGAGCTGTTACACAGTTTGTCATGTTTTTCCTTTAGAAAAAAATTGATGGGTAGTACAGGCAAAGTTATTCTGCTGTTGTGCTGTCAAGAACGTTTATTCATCTCCTTACTTCTTTATGATGTATGTGCTGTATCACCATCTCTTGGTGCTTAACAGTTCATGTAATTTTAGTAATAGTGTCAGTTACTGGTTTTGTTTAATACTTCCTTTGCAGAACAGTTCTTTCTTTTATAAAGTATTATTTTGACATTGGTATAACTCTTCATAGTTTTATTCTGTTTACAGTTCTTTGTGAGACTCATGTCATTTTCAGACCTTTTATTATCACTGCTATATCCATAATTTCATGCTGTGGTTTCTTTATGAGTTCTGTTGTTCACAACTGAGACTTAAGTTAGCAATAGTGTTTTAGTTTGGTCGGTAAGTTTAGCTTATTAGCACTTTTTTTTTTTCTGAAATTTTTGTCTGCTTAGAGCAATAGAGAATTCTTGTTTTAGCACTCCACTACCAAGTTGAAGCAAACTTAAGCTTATTTGGTGCACTTTTATAACAAGTTTTCTCTCTCTTGAATAGGATAATATAACCCTTCTTTATACTTATTCTAATTAGTATCAGCTGCTTTTGGGCATAGGTTGTGGAGGACTGTGCATTGTGTTTTGAGGTGGTCTCAGTGACTTCATTGAGTAGTGCTTTTACCAGCTCTTGTTGAACAAATTAATCTCGTGTATCTTGTAACAGAGACATATGACATATGATAATGTCTCACTTTCACTGACAAGTTTCTCAACAGTATGCTTACTTTGGCTGGCTGCACTGCCACTGAAATAAATTTTAAATATATATATAAAATGAAAATATTCCACGTACCTATTTTGCCCTGTGCTGATATTTTTATCTTTTCATCTCCCTATTTGTGAAGGCTGCAAGATCCATTACTTTTTTGAAAATCCATTAATAACTCTTGTTTAATTTCCTTCCCAGCTAGTTCCTTAAATTCTATAATTGTGTATCATCAGTCTTGACTATTTGTTGTCTTTTGTCTTACAACAACTAAAAAACCAAACCACAAAAAAAAACCCCTTGGCTTTCTAAATGCACTTATATAATTCCCTGAAATCTTTTAATTTCATTTTTGGTCTCAAGGAAATAAAGTCACTTCAAGGAAGAAAGGAAGGAGTTAATGTGTAATGCCTCTTTATATGATTCTTTTCCGATATTTCAGTTACTTTGTATTTCAGTGAGATGGTTGAAACATTCTGGCATCCATAAGCCTGTATGAATACCAGTTAAATTCTTGTTATGGATAAATAGACAGTTGTGTGTAATAAAAGATATGCTTAAAGTAAGCTTAGATGCTATAAAAAAATGTTGCATTGTGTCTCAGGATAATTCCATATGGCATAGTCTTATTTCCTACAATTTCAGAGTGCTTTTTGTTTTTTTTTTTGATCTTTTAGATTAACAACAAAGCAGCAACTGGTGAAGAAGTTCCACGAACTATAATAGTTACTACCCGTTCTCAGTATGGTTTACCAGAGGATGCTGTTGTATACTGTAACTTTAATCAGCTGTATAAGATTGATCCTTCCACTTTACAGATGTGGGCTAATGTGAGTATCTGTATCTAATACAAAATCTAAGGTCAGACTTCTGGAACATAGCTGTTCTGTTCAAGGTAACAATCTTCATGCAAGTTAAAAACTGTAGCTTATTTATGTGGAAAACATTGGCCCATAGCCATTTGAATCCTCACAATGCTCATGTTGCAAGACATAATGTTAGCAGAATATAGGATTTTTTTAGATTGATTTCACATTATATCTGTGCTTCTAGCCAGTGAAAAATTACATCTTGAACAGCTTAAGTATGATGGTGAATTCCTTGTGAAATAAGTTTGGTTTTCCCTAGTCTGCACAACTGAGTTGTGGCCAACTGTTAGCAATTGGTAAATTGGTAAGGTTTAAGCATTGAATGTCTGTATCAAGATCCAGTGTATAGTGTATTGCTGAGAGTTACTTGAGAGGTGTTTTTGTATTTTTTTTTTTTTAATATTCTATAGGATAGGCCTATAAATAAATTAGATAATACATTGCAGGACTTGGTCCTAAGTCCTATATAGCCTATGAACTATACTGCTCAGTTGCTGTCTCTTGGATTAGAAATGTTGTCCTGATTACTCCATCTGAACTGGTAAGTTTTTTTTCCTGGTGTATCTCCAAAGATGAATGTATTGAATGTTAATGATTATATCCTATTGTTTCATTTCAGTATGTGGTAATTTCTTGTTCAGAAAATGAAATGTTTCTGACTGAACTTTCTGCAGTTGCATTTTTCTTTTTTTAATTATTCTAACAGATCCTTAAAAGGGTTCCAAACAGCGTGCTATGGCTGCTACGTTTCCCTGCTGTAGGAGAACCCAATATTCAGCAATATGCACAAAACTTGGGTCTCTCCCAAAACCGAATCATCTTTTCTCCTGTTGCCCCCAAAGAAGAACATGTGAGGAGAGGGCAGTTGGCTGATGTTTGCCTAGACACTCCACTTTGCAATGGGCACACAACTGGGATGGATGTACTCTGGGCTGGGACTCCAATGGTCACTATGCCAGGTAATGCAGTGAGGAATCTACATAGAACAGATGGGTTTGAATATTACTTTTTAATAACAAATAGCAAGCCCAACAAACTTTGTTGCCTCTTGTAGAAACTGAAGGAAAGTAACTTGTACTCTGCAATATGTTACTTAATAAGTTTGCTTATGTAAATATTTTGTTGTTGTTGGTTGTCTTTACAGGCGAGACTCTTGCATCACGGGTTGCTGCCTCACAGCTCACTTGCCTGGGTTGTCTTGAGCTCATTGCAAAAAGTAGACAGGAATATGAGGATATTGCTGTGAAACTGGGAACTGATCTGGAATAGTAAGCAAACATCCTGTGTAATGTGGTAACATCAAGAATGCAAAGTCTTGTTTGGTCACAGTGGCAAGACTTACCAATAGTTTTAATCTTGCAGATACTTCAATGTCCTTATCTAGAGGTTTCTTACCCTTCAGTTGACTCAGCTGCTTTTTATAGTAAACTTAGCAGTGCTCCCATTTGCTTCCTATTCTGAAGAAATTGGTTGTGTGCAGGCTTTTACCTGGTAAAAAGTGTAATGTAGATCACCTCTTAAATGAAACATTAAGCAGTTTGTCACTTACTGCAAGTTAAAAATCACACTGTAAAAAGTTACTGCATTGCAGATAATGCAACAAGTTAATGAGTTAATGTTGCAGCTCTTCTAAGTTGAAATCCTCATGCTGCTCTGTGTTAGAAATTACGAGGGGATGAAACAACAGTTGGTGGAAGTTAGGGGAGCATTATTTTGGAACAGTTGTACGTGGCAGTTCTGAGTTAACTGAAAATAGTAGACCACAAAAGTAAACAGTATTATGAAGTGTCTGGAACCTCTCATCACTGCTTTAAACTTTTTTTTTTTTTTTTTTTGGTAGCCTGAAAAAAATACGTGGCAAAGTCTGGAAGCAGAGAATATCCAGTCCTTTGTTCAACACAAAACAGTACACGATGGACCTGGAGCGGCTTTATCTTCAGATGTGGGATCACTACGCTGCTGGCAACAAACCAGACCACATGATTAAGCCAGTAGAGGCCAATGAGTCTGCATGAAGAGAGGCTGTCCGTGTGCTTACCCAGAACTCACCAGGAATTGAGCCTCTCAATCATTTCTGCAGAGATAATGAGATAAAAACTCTGCATTTCTACTTAATCTTCCTGGTACTCTTATGGCTGAAGTAATACATGATGGTGATTAAAGCACAGCTGGACTTATTTCTTGCATGATAGGGAAAGACTCAATAGAGCCTGAGATCCTTTTATTCCATGAGGAATTCGAATGGGATTGAGATGTGTACATTTGAGCCTCTGTGTGTGAGTGATGTAGTGGTTGCTGGGGGAAGTTTGATCTGCCCAACCAATTATGATTTCGTGGATTGATTTAATTTTCCTATGAATCTCGCTTATGTGAATTGGGACATTTTAATATTTGATTTTGGGTACTGCTGTTGGTATATGTGTGGTTCTTCCATGAAAAAAAAATTCAGCTAGCGAGTGTTGCTCCCTGCGTTAATTTCTAAACTGTGTGGTCTGAAAGGGCATATTTGCTGGTGTAGCCTTTTTTTATAGGTTTTATAAACCACTTGAGCCTATATCAGCTTTTTAAATGTTTGATCTCTTATTTTGGAGCTCTGCAATGTTAAGAATTTCGGTTTAGGGTTTTTTTGTTTGTTTTGGTTTTTTTTGTTTGGTTATTTTTGTGTGTGTGTTTTTTGGTTTGGTTTTGGTTTTTGGGTGGGCTTTTTTTTTTCATGTGGGTGTTTGTTTGTTTGTTTGTTTGTTTGTTTTTTAAGCTTCTCCAGTAACTTGGCTAATTGGCTTCACAATGGCAGCTCCTATTCTGAAAAAAAAAGGAATTTAATTTGAAATTATTTCTCCCCACATGTGAGGTAAACACAAACTGGTGCCAAATACAGACCTTTCAGGAATGATTGTTAATTATGTATAGAGGTGCAGTCCTAGGTACTGTAGCAAAGACTTTAAAGAACAAATAAAGCTTTGGTTTGCCAGTTTGAGTTATTTGACCAGCGTTTCTAAGTTTTCTCCTGCCCTTCTTATGTGTCTGTCAGAAAAATACTGCTGACCTATCATCTTCCTTTTTGTAATTTTGGTTTGTATAATGCTGTTTTTTCCCACAGAAGTAAACCTAGGTAAGTGTAGGTATTCTGTTTCTACAGGGTTAGACTAAACCCATCCAAACAGGAAAGCTCTGGTGAGTGTGTGTGCATGCTTAATTGGCTTGAGGCCTTAAAGCAACTTGTTTCTTCTGGCCTTCATGGTGCTTTCATCTCAAGTCACACTGTAGTACCTTGAATGTCATGGCCTATGTGTAAATTACTGTTTTTGTTAATAAGCAACAGCAGCATATCCCAATTCTTGCTATCTCTCTGGTGGGTATAAGTATGGTATTTGAAATGTGTGTCAGCCTTGCTAATGGTGCTAAGGGTTTTGCTGATTTGTAGCAGGTGAGTTAACTTGTCTTGCGGTTGTGCTTAGCTTGAGACTCCAGTTTCTTCCAGTGCTGCTGCTTGGTGTACTAGGTTACCTGGTCCCTAATGGTGCTGCGTTTGCCCTGCTTAATTACTCCCTTTCTTGATGGGATGCCATTATTGCCTGCATGCCTGGGAAAGGAATCCTGGCTGTTCTTTCTCTCACAGTCTGCCTAGGTTAGGAACATCTGTCTGGTATGACAAGAGGTGTTAACAAGCCTTCTGTGGGTTATGTCGCTGTCTATTGATGGCTGAATCCGCCGTTCAATCGGAGCCGATGCCGATTCCCCTCTTGCAGAGTAGCGAATCGCGGGAGACGCTCCGCTGGCTGCGTCCGGTTTTGCCGCGGGCCGGCGCGCAGGCGCGTTCTGGTGCGCGTGGCCGGCGCGCAGGCGCGTTCTGGTGCGCGGGCCGGTGCGCAGGCGCGGGCGGTTAGAAGCAGCATGGAGCGGGCGGCGGTGCGGTGGCCCTCCCGTCACGGTCAAAGGCAGCGGCGGATGTGGAACGGGGCAGGGGAACGTCTCGGCGGCAGGCCTGCAGACTTGTGCGGTGGTGACCCTTACTACAGTTCGGTGTCAGGTAGATGCAGCCCAGAGAGTGTGGCTGCGGAGAGCCGAGGCCGACGGGACGGCAGGTGAGGTGGTGCTTGGTGGGGGCAATCAGCACCGTTCCATCCGTTATCGCGTTTTTCATTGTTTTTATAGATCGTATGTAAATGTAACAGGATTACGCCCTCAATTGTTTCATGATAATTGGTAGGTATTAGTATGTTTCAGAATTACAGTCTTCAAAGTTTAAGTAACTTTATTATTATTAAAAAAAACTGTCATCAAATTTAAAGTAATGGCATAGTGTATTTTTCAAGTTTTAAGTGTTTTGGTTTTGTAAGCAAATGAAATAACTTGGTAAGAGTATTATGGCTTGCCTTTACATTTGCATGGGAATTGCAGTCCAGGTGGTAATGCATCCGTTCTGCATGTTAAAATACAAAAACTATTGTAGTATACAAAATGACAGTCATATTAAAGCACACACAGTTTATTTCTCATTGTTTATGTTTTGAGGTTCCAGCCTTAATGTAGCACAGTGTTCCTCTGTGTGATTGTATACTGTTTGTAAAATTAGAAGCTTTCTGTTCTTTTGGAATTCTGATGTCATATTAGAACTTAAACCAATGTAATGTCCTAAGCCTGGGTTCCAAATGGTTCAATTTTTCAGATGGCTTAGTACTTTAATATTAGAATCATAGAATTATTTAGGTTGGAAAATATCTTAAAGGCCATTTGAGACCAGGACTACTAACTTCACCACTGAATTATGTCATGAAGTGCCACATCTACATGTCTTTTTAATATCTCCAGAGATGGTGACTCCAGCCACTTCTCTGGGCATCCTGTTACAATGCTTGATAACCCTTTCAGTGAATACTTTTTTCCTAATGCTCAGTCCAAACTAATTTAAGATTTTTTTTTTTTTCTCATCCTATCACTTCTTTCTTGGGAGAATGGGATGCCCACCTTTCTACATCCTCCTTTCAGGTATTTGTAGAGAGTGAAGTTCTCTCCTGAGCCTGTTTTTCTACAAACTAAACACCACCAGTTCCCTCACCCACTCCTCATAAGACTTATTGTTTAGACACTTCACTAGCTTTTTGCCCTTTGCACATTCTTCAGCACTTCAGTGTCTTTCCTATTGTGAGGGGCCCAAAACTGAACACACTATTCAAGATATGGCCTCGCCAGTTTTGAGTACAGGGGAACAATCACTTCCCTAGTTATCTTGGCCACACCATTTCTGATATAAGGCAGGATGCTTTTTGGCCACCCATGTTGGCACACTGCTGAGTCATGTTGAGCTGGCTGTCACCTAACACCTGGCAGGTCCTTTGCTACCTGGCAGCTTTCCAGCCACTCTTCCCCAAGTATTGCATGAGGTTTTGACCTAATTGCTTGACTTATAATATGTATTGAATGTATATGGTTATTGCAGCTTATTATAAAGTTATAATATTAATATTTAAAATAATTTTAAATAGTTCAGCCTATTTGAGATGTTTTTTCAGTATGTTTTGTTCTCAGTGTTCACTGGTATTTCAGACCAGTGGAGATGTAGATCTACTTGCTGTTGACCCAATGTTCTTGATACTATGCCACATTTCATTTTTTTGCAGCTATGCCTTGTACTTCTCTTCCAGCAGTGATGATGAATTTGAAATGTGTAAGTAATAGCACATATTCATTTATTTTCTGAAGGAATATGAATGAACACATTTCTTTCTATTTACAGCGAAGTAGTTTTTACATATTCTTTCATTGCTCCTGCTGCAAATTACTTTTTATAGTGTGGTGCTGGTAGCTATATGACACAGTGAGTGTGCTTGAGTCTCTTATCTCAATCTTGGATGCTTTTTTGCCTTGCATTACTTCATTTTTATTGATTCAGGGAACAGATAACTTTCCTGTCCTTCACTTGCTTCCTTCTATGGACCATTTTTGAATAAAGAGTTTTTCTAAGTCATTACCATTAAAAACTTATGTTTAAACTACTCAGAATTTCCTCTTCTTCATAGATTCATAGATGTATGTAGTTGGCTCTCTTGGCTGCCAGGGCATGCTGCTGACTCAAATCACACCTGCTGCCAACCATCACCCCCAGATCCCTTTCTGCAAGGCTGCTCTCCAGCCATTCCTTTCCCAGTTCATACTTGTGCCTGGCATTACTCCATTCTAGGTGCAGAATTCAGCATTTGGAGTTGTTAACTTTCATCCCATTAATCACTGCCCAATACTCCAGTCTATGAAGATTCCTCTGCAAGGCATCTTGTCCCTCAAGAGAGTCAAGAGTACATCTCAATTTGGTATCAGCAGCAAACTTGTTAATGATGTATTTGACTCCTGCATCCAGATCACTGATAAATATACCAAACAGAACAGTCCCTAGATGAACTGAACCCCAAGAAACAATGGTGCGTTCACCAGCCAAATGTAGTCCCATTCACTACAAACCTTTGAGCTCTGCCCTTCAGTCAGTTCTTTATGTAATGCATCACCTGCTTATCCAACAACTTGTCCAAAAGGATGCTGTGAGGGACAGTATGAAAAGCCTTAGCAAAATCCAGAAAAATTATATCTACCTTCCTTTCATCCACTAGGTGGGTGACCTTAACATAGAAGAATATCTAACTAGTTGAACAGGACTTTCTCTGTGAATCCATGTTGACTGTGCCTGATGGCATTATTCTTTAAATGCCTTTTAATAGTACCAAGTATGATCTTCTCCATAACTTTTCCAGTGAGGACATACTAACAGGTCTGTAGTTTTCTGGCTCTTCCCTCACACCTTTCCTGTAAACTGGAATAACACTGCTTAGCTTCCAGTCCACAGGGACCTTCCTGGACTTCCATAAATTTTGGTAGATGAGTGAGAGGCGCCTTGCCATAATATCCAATCTAGGGTAAATGCCATAAGGCCCCATGGCTTTGTGAACATTCTGATAAGCTGATCCCTGAGAATTTCAGTTTCCACATATGGAAACTCACTGTTCCCACACACAGTCCTCTAACTCAATGGAGTGGGCAGCCCAAAGTCACAGAAACACAGAATGTTAGGGGTTGGAAGGGGCCTAGAAGATCATCTAGTCCAACCCCCCTGCC
>JAOEGS010024171.1:5744-19173 GCA_025447755.1 Corythornis vintsioides
CTCACTTTTCCTAGCTTTCAACCCATGCTTTACTTTCATCACACCTCCTTTTCCAACAGTAAATTTGGGTCCTCCCTGTATTTTCCTAGGCTGAGATGCAGGAGATTGGAGATGCTCTTTTCAGCTTTCTTGCATGTGTAAAACTAGTAAGTTGATTTAGACAAGTTGTTTCATGGCTCTCAGCTGTAGCAAAGACTGCAAGGAGATGTGGCCTTTTTTTTTTTTCTCTTTAGGTGCTGTTTTTGTTCAGAAGTAAAACTTGTGATCACTCAGTCCTCACACAATCACTGCGAAATGCTCAGCTTAGATTTCTAGCCCAGCCTGATGACTTCCAGGCACATTAGTGGCAGTGTCCTTGCCCAGCAGTTTGTTTTATTCACACCTAACCAGGATGGGATGTGGCACTTAACCCCCATGCCTGTGCTGGTGAAGCCAGGATTGTATTGATGGACAAAACTGTGTTTGGGATAACATACCTTGGGCTTGCTCTAGCTTTTGAAGTGTTGCTGGGATAGGTGCATGACAAACACCCCCCATATGATCTGTTAAGGTAACAGAGCCATACCTTTAAAAGCATCAGTGCAAACTCAGTTATATCAATGAGAAAATTTTGCTGTCATTTGTTTCATTCAATGATTCAATATAAGCTGTATCAGCTCCAGCTTGTATTTACCAAGGAGATTTACCCATGTAGCTGCACCAGCAGATCCTTTTAAGTTTAAGCAAGCCCTTTTTTTGCTTGAGGGGCAGGTGGTGGCAATTGTGAAGGAGAATTAGAGTTTTGGCAGGGTTGGCTATGCTGAGATAGCTGAAAATGTGTCTGTCACACTTCTCTGGGAATCCACTGTGCTCAACAAAGGCTGCAAAATGCCAGGCACATCTGTGCCATAGCTGCCACGGTTCAGAGTGCAGCACCATGGTGAAATCACTAATTTACATCCTTGGCCTCCCAAGCATCTGACCTGTTTTAAATGTGTTGTGCAATTTAAATCCATTACGATTTTGAGGCATGTGGATAACTCTGTAGTTGAACTATGTACATATAAAATCTAGGACTATAATGACATAATGCTAATTATCTTTATGTCCTTTCTTTACAACCTGTGCCTGTATGACTGTGGAAACTGTATTAGCAGAAGAATACAGAAATAGTCCTGGGATGGGAAAGTTGCACAATATACATTTCCAATCACTTTATATACTTCCCTGTGGCTTGGCTCCTTTATTGCTCCTTCCTGTCACTCCCTGGAGTTTGCTCACACTGAGCTGCCTTTCAGCAGAACAGGAAACCTCAGGTTAGCTGATACTCCATGTGCACGTGTAATTCCCCAAAGTGCTTGACAGCTCTGCTTCAATTAGTGGTAATGGCAGTGATCTTACTGGCATTTCCTCTCCACTGCAGCTCTTCTGGGGAAGGGAGTTGCTGTCATTCAGAAGGGCTTGTGGTCAGGTGGAGAGCCTGGCAGAGCCAGCCAGGCTTGTGGCAGAAGTGCTGGCCAGGAGCATTTTGGCAAGTGGCAGCCAGCAAGACAGGTTCATCTGAGTTAGGGTTGTTAAAGTCTTGGAGGCAAAATGTGGAGATACAGCAAGATTGTTAATAGGTATTTTTAATAGCAGAACTGGGTTTTGTGCTGCTTGAAAACAGAGTTTTCAACAGGACTTACTAAATACACATAGTGCTTTTCCATATGAATATGTAATTCAGGCTGCTTAGGGTAAGTGGGGCTTTTTAGAATGAAGCTGTTTCAGACATCCCAGCAGTGGTGCCAGTAGCTCACAGGAGCTTCCAAGTTTGAGATCTACAGACATATTTTAATATTTTCAGCCACTAGAACAAGCAGTAGCCATATAAGCTACTCTTTTCCTTGTGCTTGTGCTAACCAGGTTTATCCTGATTTTTTTTTTCTTTTTTTTTTTTCTGAGCAGAATGAAAGGCCCAGTCCTTTAACAGTGTGAAAGAATGGGCTCTAACCTCATTGCTGTACTTCACATAAAATGTCTGTTTGGGAGAGGCAGCTGAACATATCATAAAGAATAGCATTCCAAGAAGCCAAATTTCCCAAGGAAACAAAATATTGTCTCAGGTCTACCTGCTTGGGTGAGAGGACAATATCTTTGTAGGTATTTTTAAGAAATATACTTTGGTACTCACAGAGTTTTTGCTAGCCTAGCCATTTTCTTGGCATGTTGCTTTCTTGTTCTAAAATCCTGCAGAGGACTCCTTAAAATGCCCTGATTCAGTTCTGTGCAAGGCTGGAAAGTTTCTAATTTGGTGATATCACTCATGAAATAACATTTTACACAGTAGGCATGTAGAGTCAGTTAATAACTCTGCGTGCAATTGCCTGCTTAATCTTAATAAATTTAAAAAAAAGTGGGGGGGGATGTGGAGGGGGAAAGCACATATATACTCTGCCTGAATGCATATTTGCTTGTGTATGTATTTCAAGTCACGTATGTTTTTAAGCTCAGGAAAGTGCTTTCTGTTCTCTACCAGCCAAATTCCTGGTACTCTTTGAACCTTGTTTGATTAAAACAGCCTTTAACCTTTGCTTGAATACCTGTTTCTTAAAACAACCTATAATTTATCCCTGCAACAAGATTAGGAGGACTCAGGGTGTGACAAAATTGACATGGAGCTGCCTGGAAACCTTGGGGGGAGGAGGATGGAGGAAAGACATTTGAAACACAGTGAGTGTGAAGGCAGAAGTTGTGGGGCTGGAGTCTTGTTATGGTGCTGGTGGGGGAGCTGGCACAAGTGATTTCCAGGCATGTTGTGTATACTGAGGCAATTCCAACTCTTGGTCACTTGTGTCAGCTGCTGAAATGTCAGGCTTCTCATCCTTTCCATGCACGGAGTGGGGGAGGCTTGGAGGGACCTTGTCATCTTCTCTGCCTCCTGCTATAAATTCATTTGGACTGTCACCAGTGTGCTTCTCTCCACCAACCAACGTAAAACTCCATCTTCACCTTGCCCCCTGCCTACATCTGCTTGTCACAGATTAGCAGCATTTGTCCTTGACCTTCTTTTGGTTTTCCTTCTCTTCCCATTACAGTTAGTGGGTAGTTTGTGGAATATCACTTGAATACAAAATTAAAGTGCAGCCTGTGAGTGCTCTGGTTTGGAAGGACCATGAACAGCAGCGAATGGCTCTGCCGTCAAGGCCAGCTGCCTGATGCAAAGAAGTCAAAGGGAACATGTGATTCCTTTTAATTCAAATTCTCACTCATTTCTTCTTTAGTTTGATTTATTTGGTGCTTGGTTCTGTGAGGTTTTTTGTTCTTTGCAGTGTTTATCACCAGGTTTCCTTTCGGGATGTTCTGTGCCCTGTGTGGGTGAGCAGTTAGCACGGCACAGCAAAATGGTGTCGTGTGTGTCAGAGCCAGCCCCTTGCACTGGGGTCAGCAGTGGATGAACAGGGTGCCAGGCCTCACCCTCTCCTGTCCACTCCGCTGAGCAGCCTTTGGGAAAGCCAGGGACCTGCAAAAGCTGTACAGGGAAGAGGAGAGAGAGGAGGGGGTGGTATCGCCCCTTCTGTCAGGAGCTGGGACAGCAGCTCATAGCATGGCTGTAGCAACAAAAGATGGGGCTCACCTGAGGTAACTGCTGTCATCTTCTCTTAATTTGTTTAACAGCAGTGCTTAATGACTGATTCTGGTGTATGTGCACACAAACATGAAGGAATTATTATTCTCTTAAGTCACTATCAATTTAAATAAACAAGGCAGGTAATCTGAAAGAGATGACTGGGATTCAAAATGGAGCAAGGAAAGCTGACCAGACCAGTACATTGCACAAAAGATGGGGCAGAGCTGAGATCTGAGATCTGCTATCTGCCTCCCTGGGGCTTTTACCTCATGATCATCCTTCCTCCATTTCCCTTTCCTCTGAACTGAAGATTAATTGTGCATTGAAATTGTAACAAGAATTTGCCGTGTTAAGAATCTGGTGAACGGAAGGGAAAAAATCCTCAAGGAAATGAACAAGCATTGTCTGCTCCCTGTGTACAAATGAGTAGGAACTTCCCAGATAGGGAATATGTTTTCTCTTTCTTTTCTGTGCAGCTTGCATTACCCTTAGCTAAGCACATTCTAACATACTTGTCTCCAAGTCCACGTTTTCGTTGCAGAAATCCCAACCCTGCTGAAATCTGTCACAGGGGCAGAGATTCCATTTACCCTTTGTGCCTTAACGTTCCATCTCCATGCTTAATGAATGTGGAAAATACCTGCTTGTTCTCCAGTTAACAAACAGGTAGAGGCAACCATTGTAGCTTTCCTGCACCCCAGTCTGCTTTTGCTCTTCCCAGCTTGTGACAGAGATCACCTGCGACAGAGAATGTGTCAGAAAATGGTTTCTGAAACAGATTGCACAATATAAAAATAAGAGGTATTGTGTGGAGCAAAGGTAGTTGACTGCAGCAAAGTAAGTATGAGACAGGCATTAGGAACAACTTTCCAGCTGTTCTGAGCACTGGAGAGTTGTGGGATCTCTGTTGTTAGAAGAGATCTTTTAAGCAAGACAGGTAACTGTCAGTGATTGTGCTGTAGCATGAGGGATAAACTGGAGGTTTCTAGGGGTTTTTATTCTAGCCCTGTTTTCTTGTAGCCTTGATATTTCTTTCAAAAGCATATTTCCAGCTGTCCCTGAGCTGAAGTAAGATTACTGTTTAGGCCTCCTCCACAAAGCCTCTACCACTGGATCTGGAGGATAGTAAGCACAGTGGTGAAGCCAACCTGATCTGTTCAGGAGATTTGCTTTTCCCTTTCATTCAGTCCAGGAAGGACATTCTCTGTGGTACTCCAGAGTCGAGGTGAAGCTGGAGCTTACCTTTGAGCTTGTTAGCAAAAGGTTTAATTCAGTCTAGCTGTTTCTGGAGAGGTAGGAAGAAAACAATGAGGAAGGGGCAGAAACCTTGTCTTTAGTGGATGATGGAAAGCTGTGTATGATTGTTGACTGCTCCTTCAGATAGCTTCCTTCTGCCAGACACACTTGTGATGCTAATCCCAGTAATTAAAGTACTTTCTATCCCTTCAATGTATATAATTGGGTGTGGTGAATGAGCTTGTGTCTACCACCCCTTCTATTTTCTCAGTGCCTTGTGGCCTTTTCATGTCTCTTCTGCATTGCATCAGTTCCTCCTGGCAAATTCTGTCTGTGTCTGTCTCAGAGCAAAGTGTGCATCTGGCCTTGAGAAATAGTCATAAATTCTGCTCTGTCAGGAGGAGAGGCCAGGACAATCCATCTGAGATTTGAACCTGTAGTTCAAGGTGTTTTAGGGATTTCATATCACTTAACCCATTCCCTCCAGGCATTGCTTCTGTCTGACATGTAAATCAGGCTGGAGGAGTAAGTGGAACAGATTGCTCCAGAAGAAGGTTAGGAGGCAAACGTGCATCTTTAAAGAGTGTGCCTTCTAATAAATGTTATCTGCAGAGAAATACACCAGCCCCTACATAAGTAGTTAATGTTACTGCTTCACTGTTGCCTTATAAAACAGCTTTATCACCTCTATGACGATAATGATTAACAAGCTGATTTACAAGGGTGGGGTCACAAAGCCATTTGGCAAATTTAGTTTGTCTCACAGTGGCAGTGATACAGAACCTAGAGCTGATTTACAGTATTTTCAACACTTTACCTGGAATACTAAACCCTGGTGATGGGGCTTTTAAGAAAAGCAGTAGCAACAGATACTTGTCTATGACAATAATAATCAGGGTTTCCTCCTGTGTGTTTGGTACAGGAGGAAATGAACAGTTCTGGGTCTGAAGACTCAGGAGAGCTGTGGACATTTCTATCTCCATTCTCTTTTATTTTTTTCCCTGATCACCCAGCCAGAGTGAAGTAGCAGTGTTCCTAGGCATGTTGTCACATGATGCCTGTGGTTGTTGGCTGTGCCTTGTGTCAGCTAGCAGAATATACAAATTTGGGTAGATTTCCTTCTCTTAGCTTCTGTTAAAATAAACTTCTGTTGATTCCTCAGTATTTTGGATCTTAATATAAGAAAAAAAACCCCACACTTTTTCAAACTGCTTTCGATTTTCTTTCATTATCATATGTTAGAAATTACTCAGACTAGTAAATTTAATCTAACAATGATTTTAACCCAGAAACCCTTGCTGTGATTTAACATACTGTGACACTTTGCAGAATTTTGACTTCTTAACCTTGGCAGGTCCTCACATTGAGCACAACAGTGTTATCTGAAAGCTCAGTGAGCTGTGTGCCCTTTACCACCTGTCTTCACAGTCCTCTTATAGGTGATCAAAGGTATTTATGATCTCCATGCTATATAAACATCCACTGAAATTTTAGAAGTTGGTAAAAATGCACGGACATGGTAGGAGATTTGATGACCCTCACTCCAGTTCACAACACAGGCTCCTGCAGGGGTGGAAGTCTTACTCCTTACCTTTTACTTCCTAGCTAGCATTGCTGACAGGAGCCCTGCCCTCAAAACAAACACTCACTGCCCTGAGAAATGGCTGGAAACTGTACTGGTTTTCTCTCCTGTCCAGGAAGTTCATCACATCTGATAGATTTCAGTGTTGATTTATGTGGCCATGATGCAAAGGTTGGGTATTTCTGTGGACCTTGTCTAGCAGGTGGGCAGATGGCTATGGAGGCGTTACTCGAAGCAATAGTGGATTACAGCTGACTCATTTTTCCGTGTGTTTCCACACACACCCCCTCTAGTTCCCCCATAAGCCTTGCAATGTTACTTCTTTGGGCATGACACAGTCTGAGTTTGGAGGGAAGTTCTGTGCTTGCCTTGTCTCATGAATATTTGATTGCTTTTCAGTGACACCCAGTCAGAGGCTTCTATTATGTCTTCTCTAATTTGAATAACTGTGAAGGACTGGAACAAACTCTAATTTTGTATTTTTGTGCGTGTGTCTTTTTCTGTTTTCCAAGTGGAAATTTATTACAAGTGATGAGTTTAGGTTAACCTCTCTCTGAGTTAGAACTCTCAAGAAACATAAGAAGTTCTGCTGCTGTTACCTTGAACTCTTCTCTGGTTTGTGTTTCAATATGAAAACATATATATTGCGACACTGTGCTCACTACATTGCTCTGCTGTGGAACTAGTTTGTGCCACCCTCCTTCATGCTGGCAAGTGTGTTCTCATACAAGGAGTCTTTGTTCACTGAAAAGGGAAGGCAAGGTAACTTGACTTCTCTCTGCTGTGTGTAATGGGCTGGGGTTTTGGACCCCCTGTACTGTGCTGCCTGCAAGGAGAAGGTTTATGGGAAGGCTAGAGCTGGGGGGTGGGGGCCTTCAGAGGTGGACTTCTTCACTTGCGTGAGGGATGGGGTCAGGACAGTGCTGTAGCTCCGCATGTGTCAGAGGTGGGAGAGCTGACACTCCTCCAGTGCAGGGCAGCACTGTGGGCTCAGACATGTGTCATGAAGGCAGGGCCCAGGAATACCAGGGAGAGGCCCATGGACAACACATGCTGCTTATGGAGATTGTCTGTGGGCAACAGCCCTGTTGTGTGCATAGCAGGCCACCGAGGAGGATTTCTCTACCTGTGGAAGATACCATGGTCTATGGCCTTTAAAGTTCTTCCCTGCAGTCAATTTGTGTCTGCAAACGTCACCTCAACAGAGTGAGGGAACTGTGAGTAACTCCCAGTCTTTGGATAGGTGGTTCAGGAAACCTCTAAGGCCCAAGCAGGCCTCCTCACAAGTAGATAAACTCTGACTGATCACACATTGCCCTCATGATCACATTAATGTGATGTATCCGAAGGGATTTCAGCATGTACCATAGTCCCTGCTGCCTTTCATCTTCTCGGTCTTCCTGATGAATCAGGGAAAACATAACCCAGTGCGTGTGCCATGTCTTCCCGCCGCCCAAGGCTCCTGTTGCCCTGGCCAACCTTGGCTTGGCTGCTGGCGTTTGGCAGTCCCCATGTTTCCCCCCACCTCACTCATACAGAGCACAAGTGTTTATTTGGGTATGCACTCCTACCCAACAGAACAGTAGCACAAAGATACACACAGAAGAAAGTTGGATTTACCTCTGTTCATAACTTTGACTTGTATGAAAAGCCTCTGTTCAAGAAATCACCTAAAATCATTGTCCCAACACCCGTTTGGAATGTGTTCACATGCTGTGTGCCCCTTTGGTTTCTCCCACTGCTTCGGGCAAGTCTCTGCCTTCTCTTTCTTGCCAGTACCACCTCAGCCTTCCTGAGATGAGTACCAGCAGCTGTGCAGCGGGGCCAGTTGCTGCTCCTGTTGGCTCTCCTGGCTTCATCTCTCCCCTCCCCAGCAGCCCTGGCAGCTGCTCTGCTCAGGGGCACACTCTCTGCAGTGTGGGCAGGGAGCTGGTACTAGAGGCAAAACATGGTTTGTCCCATTTAGGGTGAGAGGTCAGCGTACCCCAATATATGCTGGGTGCAGCAGATGTAAGCTAATGGTAAAAGCATGGCCTGAGTCCAGAATCCTTATGGGATGGCTTCCTTGACTAGTTTAGGAAGAGAAAGCTGCAATGTACCCTCCATCAGTTGATGACCAGGATGCCAACATCAGTCACCTCACCCTTTGAACAATGAAACAATTGCTTGCTCTTCAAAGAATTTGGATTAGGAAACAGACCTTGCTCTTCATGTGTGCTGTGAGTAGATGAGGACCTGAACTCAGCAAAATTTTAATTTGTTTTAAGCTTGGTGCCTTTTTTTTTTTTAAGGCAGGAATATATTTCTAAGCCTTTGCAGATGCATGTTGAGGCTGTGTTATGTTACAGAGATAAGTCAATGGTAAATACTTTGGTTCCTTTTGCATATTCTTAACTTAGTTTTATGCTGAATTTCCACATTTCTTATGAAGTATGATGGACTGTTCTGCAGTTTATAGTGTGTGATTTCACAGATTCTCTGTTTTGTAAACTGAGATTTTGTAAGCTTGTTTTGTAAATTGAAATGTCCTTAGGAAAGGTTTGGGTCAAAGCTTAGGAGGACTCCTCCAACAGTGAGACCAGACGAGTGCTGGGTGAGACTGCATGGGGGCTGTGCCACCTCCTCCCCTGAAAGGCTTTAGTAACAGCTACAGCTGTAAAGAATAACATAGATGTTGCTGGCTCTGCCAAGGCTGCTTCTTGAAGTCTTCCCCCACCCGCCCCCAATGATTTCCCTGATACCTGGATAATGCATTACATTTGTTTAACACACTTCTCATCTTTAATCGCTTATGTTTCCTCAAAAGCTGAGCTCAGATTCCAGCATCACCTGAGAGAACATCCTGGGACTCTGCTGTCGTGGTTCTGGGATGTCTGAACTGACTGACCCTGGGTCCCAAGAGAGTGCTTAGTCACAAGAGAAGTTTTGACACCTTTGTTTACATGTCCTATCCTCCTTTTCTGAAGCCATAAAACACTCACTAGGGAAATGTTACTGTGGAACTCCTTGTAGGGACAGCAAATAGAAATCTTCCTTTCTTTGCTTACCAGTGTAAATGGACATGAAGATTTTATTATTTTATTCTTATTAGCTGCAAACACAAATGAGAGAAGCTGCAAGGAAAAGTCATATCCTGTGTGCAGCCTTGAGGTCTCTGATGAAACAAAATGACACAAAATTTACAGATGCTAAAAATAGTGATAACATCAGTTTGATGTTGCATTTTGTCTTCCTCCTATAATACAGTAAAATAGGCTGTAATTCACATTGCAAAATTGGCATGCACGGCTCTTTGAAGATATCATCTTCATTGTATGTCTGCAGTGGCCAGAGTTACAAGCCAACCCACTACAGTGCTATGAGAAGCCATACAAATAAATAAATAGGGACAAATAACACCAGCTCTGCAGGGGCAGCTGCCCAGTCTCAATCTGTCTTGCTTAGGTTTCAAGCTCTTCATCACAGGAAACTTTTTTCTGCCTTGTTCAGACTTAAATGCACTCCTGGCACTTAGGAGAATAATAGATTTTGTTAATTTTATTACATTATATAATATGTGATTTTAATTCAGAGATTTAACTTCTAAATCCTTGCTGACAGTGACAGTACAGACAGTTTGTTTGCAGCTCTTGTCGTCAGCCTGGAATTATAACCTGAGCTCTTGTGGCCTGTCAGACATGGTTACTGTAGCATGAAAATACTTTGGAAAAGACAAATGTATTGTGGTTTATATATAAACTTTGCTTGCATATGGCATCTATGAGTGCTAACTGGTATCTTGCAGGATGATTATAGCTGTGTCACTAGCTGGGTGGCTTCCCTGTTTCTTTCCTCCTGTTTATTGAATCCTGTCAGCTTTCGTGTCTTCTTCCAGATTGTTTGGCTTTCAGACCCTCAATAATTCTGGAGTCTGCAAGCAAAAAAATGTCTTCCTTTATTAAGAAAAACAACCCCCAGCCTAGGGGAGCTAAACTAACTTGTGCCCATCTGTTAGGAGATTCGTAATATCACTGCCTTGAACTATGGCTTCATTTTCATATTTCATGCAGCAGCTTCTCTGCATTGTTTATGTTCTGGTTGAAGGGGATCTTCCTATACCAGGATGCAATAGGAACGTCATGATTTTTCCTCTAACAGGAGCAGATGTCCTATCTGCAGGAGCAGCAATAACAGAGCTGCTTCCTGTTGTTGCAGATGTTGTTAGGCTGGAGCTGAGAGCAGAGAGGGGACTCTGCTCACGCCGGTCAGTGGCAGCATCACTACCTACTCACCTCCTGTGCCATGAATGGTGCCATGAATAGTCAACTAGTGGGCAGCAGGTTGTCCTGGGACACAAATCCATTTCCTTTCTGCTTTACAAAGGGGAGGAGCATTCCCCAAATCACTGTTGTTCTTCTCTGCCTTGACCTTTGCTTTCTTTAGATGTGTCTACACTAAACCCGAATTACAAGGGGTGCCTTGCCATCTCTAGGGAAGGGGTGTCCAAACTGAACCTGGCACACATTTCAGTCTCAGGGCACAGCCCTGTGCAAGTCTTCCATCAGCAATCAGTGCATTCTTTTTTCATTTAATAGGAGGTCACTATCAAATCCTGTGACACATTTCTGTCGGTAGGCTGGCAGGCTGCCATTCAGACCACAGGAAGCCCTGGAGAGAAAAATATACACTTAGAGCCTTATTCCATCTTCATTATTCCCTACACCAGTAGAATTCCTTAAAGTCTGGAATTTTGATCTGAATGGAAAGCATTTTGCCTGAATAGCACCCCTTATTGAGGCATTGTCACCAAGTCACAAATTTAGATGAGTGTTGTGGCTAGCAGTTTAATCTGTACTGCCCGGCTGTTTTTCACACCAACACAGGGAGTGCTAATCGCTTCTAATGGGCTGGCAGGATTGTCTGGCAGTGAGGGACTTCTCCATTTGAGAGCTGGACAGTGAAGGGGGGTGGTGCAGGAAGGAAGGTTCCTATTCAAGACTATCTGGGAATTTATTCATTTTGGGCAATGAGTGGAATATTGTATTTTCATGGTTTTCAGTGGGACACACAACCTTATTAAAAGAGGAAGGCCAGGGTTTCATCCAGAAAATAGGCAAAAAACTCGTGTTTTGGAGGAAAAATAACAAACAGACTAGCCACAGACTGATATTGCCTACAGACTGATAGTAACTTTGTTTTTACATTTAGATTATTGCCAATTCACTGACTACTGTTATCACTTGTGATTTCATGGACTTGTAGTTGTTGAGAAGTAACTTTCCCGTTGCTTTAACCAGCAGTACTGTGTATTTCTGTATTAATAAATATTGTCTCAGGCATTTCTAGTCACTTTTTGGGTGGGTTCATTCAATGTTTTCTTCTTCTGATTTCAGGTTATTGAAGGAAAGCTGGCTCCTTTCTTGAGTAAGGTGATCAAGTTTGCCACTTCTCATGTATACAGCTGCAGCCTTTGTAGCCAAAAGGGTTTCATCTGTGAGATTTGCAACAATGGAGAAATCCTTTACCCCTTTGAGGACATTTCTACAAGCAGGTACTGTAATGTCAGTCATACATTTCACTTGTATATGGTATCCTTGGGGATTTGCAGCTTCATGAACTCTTAAAGAACTAAGGACTGGATGCCACTAATGCACCTTCCTAGGCAGCTACACTAAATTACTGATCCAGGGTGGCCCACCTCAAACAGACTTGGAAATAGATGGGAAGAGCTACTCTCAAAAGTCCTCTAAGTCTCAGAACAGCTGTTCAGAAAGGGAAGATGTTCCAGTAGCAGCACACTGTGATTTATCCAAAACTCTTCTGAATTTGCAAGAGCTCTGAAAAGCCAAATGGATTCTTTGGAGTGATCACAGGCATCTTTCTGGTATCTGATGTCACTGGGCCCATGTTGTCCTGGGATTGTCAATATAAAGCAGCAATCATCTATCCTGAAGTGTTTTCCCCATGAAATGTTATGGCCAATTCTCTTTCTGTATGCACACTACTCTGTGTCTGTGTAGGCAATTTTTAAATAATTTTTTATTTTAAATGACATTGTTATTCTCAGGTGGCTAAAAAAAAACCCAAACATAAAATAAGTGTCTGCCAGTCCTAAGCTAAGCAAAATAACATTTATTTCACATTATATGGTGTCTGGATGCCAGATCAAGGACAGGGATTGCATGGCAAACCTAGAAGCAAAATGCAGGAAACCAGAGAGACTTGGTAATGTAGCAGTGTTACTAATCTTTTTAAATGTCTTGGATTTTGAATAAATTAGGGTGGGATTATTTTTTGTTTGTTTGAGGGTTTTTTTTTAACTCAACAGCAAGACTGTATATCTGGCAGTATTCCTCCCTAGATAAGTACTTTTCTGGCTGTTTCAAATACAGTTGTTTTAATTCGTCTTCCAAAGTGTTCCATTGAAGGAGAAAAAAAGCGAAGATGCCACCTTTGGAAACAATCAGGACTAGCCTGTTAAAGGAGCTTCATTAAGAATGTGATTCTCCTGCATGCACAAAGATGTTAAATTATGAGTAACCAAGCACTACTCTTTAGGGATTTTCAGCCTGACCTGAGTTTCAAAGACTGTTTGCACATTCTTTTTGCAGACTCTCATTCTAAAAAGTGCATTGACAAAGCAGTGGGCATAAGCTAAACAAGGTGTGCAGCTGAGCTCTGTAAATGGCTTTCAAGAAAGAATGTACCTAGGGTGAGTGGTGAGATAGGCTGGGTTAAATAAAAGAGAGATTAAAATGACAGAAAACAACAGATGTCTATTGAGACCATACAGAAGATGTCAGTGGAGAACATATAGAAGGCTATTGGGCAAGCTCCTGAAAGGCTGCTGAGAATGTTTAAGGGCATTTGGGAAGACAAATTTACTGGAAATATCTGTGCATTTGTTTAGTCTGGGGGATTGTTGGATGTATATTGTTCCCCCACCCTTCAGCTGAGATCAGACATACCTGGCAATTAAAGAGTTTAAAACCTTCTGGAATTAAATAGTATTTGTCAGCAGTTCGGTAAAAGCTAAACGAAGC